>VMDO01006200.1:67105-103152 GCA_007922755.1 Pedetes capensis | reverse complement strand
AAGAAAGAAAGCTACTCCAAGGACTGAATAAGAGTACTTTTCAACATTCTTCATGAATTGCTTGGTATTATAGAAGTGTGTGTGTGTGTGTGTGTGTGTGTGTGTGTGTGTGTGTGTACTCAGGGAAAAAATTTAAACTTGGCTTATCACTGTGAGTAAGAGAGAAAAGCATGACCTTAACCTTTTGTCCTACAAGGAATACTCCCAAGCCTATGGTACAGAGAACAAAAAGTAATTCCTGGAAATAGTGACCTCGAAGTTTCTTAGCACAATGGAGGATAGGGCTGACATTCTTTAGCTAGATCACACTCATCCTCCAGCATCTGTGACACTCTGAAAATGCTAATACCAAACACTTCCTGTGTGCTTACTCGATGCCAGACACTTTTAGATGACATTTTATGTGATTTCCTAGTGCTAAATTAGTAATTGCTTCACTCGTCTGTCAGTTTGCTGTACTGCAGGGGCTTGCATGTTGCTGTGATGCTGAAAGCTGTGCCACTGGTCTCTCACATACCAGCAGGGCCACCTTGCAATGGAAGTCACTTCTTGATATTCTGAACTGAAACTTTATTCAAATAGGGAATGAAATAAAAGGCAAAATAGGAAATATTAAGTTTCAAAGTTAGTTTCATAGTTTCTGCAGAAACCATGATACCTTTAAGCAGAAGGCTTTTTGCACTGGTATACAAATAAGACATTTTCCTATCAAGTCCCAATAGGCAAATGTAATATCGTTTTCTTTTTACTGGCCCTGTTTGGTTTTCTTGAGGTGGATCCGGTGTTTCAGGTCCTAAAATAACCTTAACCAAAGTTCATATTTGGATAGGAATTCCTTCACTATACCCTCATCTTTTCAATTCATGAAGAAATAGTTCTCCTGATAGCTTCATAAAGTCCAGTTATGATAACAACTTTCTATCTAAACTTTCACATATAAGAATTCACTGCTGCCACATCTACCATTCTAAAAATAATGGCCATTGGCCATCTACAGGTTCTGCGACCAACAGAGTAATTTTTACACTTTTGACCTAGCACAGCCACTCTGAATTTTGATTTATTATATAAAGCTATCATTTTAGGTTTACCAGTTTCTTCACTGGTACTGGAAGGCTGATATATAGATAAAACTGGTATGACAGTTCCTGATTTTTTGTTGACATGTGAAAGCAGTGTCACAGCACGATAGCCATATAATAAAGGATTTATAGGTCGAATTCTTGCTGTTAAGACCTCAGGCAGAATTTCTTTGTGTTCAGTCACATAGTGCCTTGGCACATTAGCTTTTGCAACTCATTCACCAGTTCAGTTGAGCTAAACCTAGTGTCTCCGGTCATGTTGTGATTTGAATTATAAATGGGTTTAGCTACAGAAGCGCTGATTGACTAGGTTTGCTGAACCTCAGATGTTGATCCAATCAATCCTCTGCCATCAGAATCTTTTCCACAATATAAATATACATTGAAGCAACAGCCACTGTTTGCATCTGCTAAAATCAGAATTTTTATCCTTTATTTGTTGGACTGCTCAGTCATAAATATTCTGAAACTATGACCATGAAAACCTACAAGCATTTTGTTAACTGTGACATATTCTCCTAATGGGTCCTTGCTCTGAAAAGTTTCCACAAGCTTTTCAAAACCACCAAGGTAAAGGCACTGCCTGTTGAATCTGCTCTGACAACTTTGTTGGCTGGTTTCAGAATTATCAAAATAACATGCAAGTAAATTTAACATTCTTTTCACCAACACAGTGGAGCGAAAAAGATGTCTATCCATTCCATCTGTAGCAAACATTGCTGATAAGGCTTCATTTCCTGATTTGAAAGCACTACTGGATATAAGCAGTCCTATAGAACCCCTGAGCCTGCAGCCATAGCACTGTGGCGTCCGATCCCATCAGATCTCAGAAGCTAAGCAGGGTCAGGCCTGGTTAGTACTTGGATGGGAGACCACCTGGGAACACCAGGTGCTGTAGGCTTGGGAAAAGGACCTGGCAACCCATTCCCCAAAATCAATCAGCCACTGAAAACCCTATGTATAGCAGAGAAGCACTGACAATAGTGTTTTGCCTGTTGTACATACGGTTGCTATGAGTCGGACATCGACTCAAGGGCACTTAACAACAACAACAGGGGTTTTATGTTATTTAAAACCCCTGTGTCCCCAGATCACAGGCCCAGACATCACACAACATCAACTTCTCCTTTCTGATACTGATGGTAAGGACATAACCCAGCTCATATGGGTTTGTTTGTTGCTGGCAGGCATCAGAGACAAGAGATTAACCTAAAGTGAAGTTTTTCTTCAAACAGGGAGGAAAAAAAAAATTGGCAATTGACAGAACTAAGGAAATGGGCCGAGAAAAAGCCAAACAAAGAATAGTGGCTGCATGATTCATGAGGTGGGGTTCTCCTTTCTAGAAAAAAATTATTATAAGATTGTAATCTGCCTGTGGCTGTCTTGTTTTATAATGACCATGTTCTCTTGCAGAATTATAAGTGTAGTTTAGGCCTGGGAAGGGGAAGGAGTTGAAATGAAGGACCTTCATTATAAGCTGGGCCATTGTCTCCGTCGGCCTTCCCTTGAGGGCTGCGGCCATGACCCCACTGCCAGTCCTTTAGCTTACCCCTGACCCTGTCTGGCAACGTGATTCGTGATTCATTATGTTTTGCTACCTTTAAGGACATAAGGAGGAAAGGGTTTTTAAAAATCTGCCTTGGTTTGTTACAAAAGAGGTCTGGGGATTATTCACAGGTTACATTACTTCCAGGCCCAATACCTTTTTCCCTATTACTGTCCTGGGCACTTTCATTTTGCTAACCAATAATAGCCCAGGTGCAGGCGGCACTCTTATTCAGACAGGAAGACCCCAGGAAGAGACATCAATTAGTACCACGTACAACATTCAATGGGTGGGTGTCTGTCATTTCTGGTGCCCCCTGCAAAGAGCTAGAAGTCTGGAAGTCCAACTCCGACCAGACAGGAGAGGGGAACTGCAGATGTCCTTCTTCTAGAATACATTCACAGAGTTTACCCCTGCAATTAGAGTTTCTATCATCAATCAGAAAATAAGTTAAAAAATGGAAGATAGATTTAAAAACAAAAATCTTTCCATTAGGAAGAGGTGAATAATGGCAAGTGTTGATGTGGGTGGTGGCGTAAAATAGCAGGCAGAAGATTCTAGTCATGCACATGTTGCTGAAAAATTGGACAGGGACTAGCCTAGCCTGAAAGAAATTCATGGATAAAATTTCTATTCCAGGGGCTGAGGATGTGGCTCAGTGGTAGAGCGCATGTGTAGCATGCCTGAGGCAGGGGTTCTATCCCCAGAAATGCAGGGGCAAAAAAGTCCTTTCAACAATTAAAAAACAAAGGATGAGCTGGGTGTGGTGGTACCTGCAATCCCAGTACTTAGGAGGCTGAGGCAGGAGGATTGCAAGTTTGAGCCCAACCTGAGCTACATGGAAATACCTTGTCAAAAAAAGAAAAAAGAAAAGGAAAAAAAAAGCTGTGTTGACAACCTATGGCTAAATCTGGGATTGGAAACTGTTTGCCTGGAATTGAACCTGGGATTCTCAATGTATCTGTGTCCTTGGGCCTGTTATTTCCTGTCTTAGTGCCCCTTTACCATAAATGGGAAATGGGAAATGGGCCTAGGATTGTATCCACAGTATGAGAATGGCGAGAGATCAAATGATTCAGTCATGAAAAGCACAGAGTAAGTGCCCAAGAGATGTTAGCTATTAATTGCCATTAAGGGCAGGACATCATAATAACACCTCTGTAGCACAAATTAGCCAGAAGTTTCAGTTTTTAATTAGCTGTGTGGTCTTGGGACCAAATTTTCTCATTTGTGAAATGAGGGCGTTGGATCAGATAAAGTCTATTGTTGTTAGGTGCTGTCAAGTTGGGTCTGATTCAACAGAACAAAACACTCCCGATTCTGTCCCAGGCACATGATCTTATTTATATTAAAGCCCATTGTTGCAGACACTATGTCAACCCATGTACTTGAGGGTTTTCATTTTTTTCACTGACCTGCTACTCTCCCAAACATGATGTTCTTCTCCAGGGACTGGTACCTCCTGACAACATGTCTAACATATGTAAGACACAGTCTAGCCAACCTTGCTTCCAAGGAGCACTTTAGTTGCACTTCCTCTAGTACAGATCTGTTGATTCTTTTGCACCTTAAAAGTCTAGAGTTATGCTATTTGCATTTTCCTAATGGAGACAGTGAAGTAGATAAGTGATACCTTAGCCCATGGCAGCACAGGGATGCTCAGCTTGGTAGAGGAGGTAGCTTTCTACCAGCTCTTCAGGGCTGCTAGTCTTCTATGATCTTGTCAGCTCACAATACACATCTAACGGAGTACAACCTGGTACAGTCTTGCTAGAGGTGAATCTGACAACATGTACCAGAAGCCCTAAAACTATGCAATCTCCCCAAATTCCACTTCTAGGATGTTACCCTAGGGCAGTAATAATAATCAAGGATGCTGTGAGAGAATTACAAGGATATTTACCATAGGATTATTTATAATAAGGAAAACCTAGGAAAAATATTGATAAAATAGAGGATTGGTTAAATGCTAGTGCATCTATGGAAAGGAAAGAAGAAATAAAAATATGATTGACAAGGATTTTTTTTTGAGAATCTTGCTATGTAGCCTACACTGGCCTTAAACTCCTGATTCCCCTGCCTCAGCCTCTAGAGCACTGAGATTATAGGCATGTGCCACCATACTCAGCTAATAAGGAAAAAAATTGAAAATGGTAAAATGCTTATATTATTAAATTTAAAAAAGATTGCTAAGATATATATTTTTTTTTTTGGGGGGGAAGCTGGAGATTGAACCCAGGGTCTCATACATGTTAAGCACATGTCCTTCTACTGAGCTATGCCCCCAGTCTCTCCTTTTATTCCTTAAATGTGTTTGGCAGGAAGAAACAGAAAATCCACTATCAGTGTTAATGGGAATCCTATAGAGGGTGATTGCAGTGAAGCAGGCTTGTGATCTCAGCACATGGGAGGCTGAGGCAGGAGGATCATGAGTTGGAGGCCAGCTTGGGCTACATAGTGTGACTCCCTCAACAAACAAAACCCTAAAGAGATCTACCATCTTAAGATATCTCAGGCTAGGAGGGTCTCTTGACCTTTGGTGTGTTTAATGGCTCAGTGATGTCACCAAGAACCTAGGCTGCTCCATTGTGCCACTCTGCTTCTTCTTGTGTGTGCTCTTATCAGGCCCATATCCTACCATCTCAGGATGGCCACTCCAGGGTCAGGCATCATCTTCCTCTCATAACATAAAGAAAACATTAAAGGAAGCCAGGTATGGTGGAGTATGCTTGTAATCCCAGCACTCAGGGGGCTAAGGCAGGAGGATCAATGGGAGTTTAAGGCCAGCCTGGTCTACATAGTGAGTTCCAGGATAGCCTGGGCTACACAGTGAAACCTGTCTCAACAAAATGAACCAACCAACCAAACAAACAAAAAGCCACAAAACAAAAGTCAGGGGGAGTCCTTTCACGTGGTTCTCTCTTAGGCCAAAAAGTTCATTCAGTAAGCAACCCAATAGGCATCCGATTACTTCTCATTGGCCAAGATGAGATCACATGACTATGCTTAGACCAATCATTGACAAAGAAGATGATGCGTCTAGACCAATAATTATTATAAATAATCCTATAGTGAACATTCATCTCCTTGGCAAGGCCATGTGGCCTCCCTGAGCAGTATTTGGCATCAGCGTGCAAGGAAGGAGAGATAGATATGGGGTAAGCTACCATGGAACCCTCTTTCTCCTTCCTTTCATATCCTTCCAAGAGACTTAGAAAGTATATGACCTATGGCAGGGTCAAGTTCAAGTTCAGGGTCAGGAAACAGGAAAGATTGTTTGCTCCTTGGTGAAGTTCATAGTTATTCCTTTGCAGAATAACTGCAGATATGGAAGAAGAATTGTGGACATGGAAGACAGCACATCCTACTAACTGGAGGTGACTTCCATCAAATCATATGAAGATACCAACTTAATCCCAATTTTAATGAAACCAGTCTATGGAACAATAATTCCAGCTCTTGGGATTAAATGTAAAAAAAAAAAATGTTTTTGAGACAGTGTCCAGACTGGCCTCAAATTCACAATCCTCCTGCCTCAGCCTCTTGAGTGCTGGGATTACAGGTGTGCACCACCACTCCCAGCTAGAATGTAAAGTTTTTATGGTGAAGCGACAGGGCCCTGGGGTCTGTTCTCCTCTTGCTGTACTCCTTCCCTTTTGTTCTATAGAGGATGCAAAAATAATGCACACACATCTTGGGATGAACACTTTCCATTTTGCTATTTTAAGAATGCATTATATGCCTGTTCTCATATGATGGTAGAAATACAATCCAGAATGTCATGCTACACATTGCTACTGTAATGCAATTCAACTTCAAAAAGTAATACAGGGGCTGGGCATGGTGGCGCACGCCTATAATCGCAGAGGCTCGGGAGGCAGAGGCAGGAGGATCGCAAGTTCGAGACCAGAGGCAGCCTGCGTAATTTAGCGAGACCCTGTCTCAAAAAGTAAAAAAAAAAAAAAAAAAAAAAAAAAAAAAAAAAAAAAAAAAAAAAAAAAAAAAAAAAAAAAAAGGGCTGGCAGTGCAGCTCAATGGTCCAGCACTTGCAGAGCATGTGAGTGCGAGGCCCTGGGTTCAACCTCCAGTACCACAAAAACAAAAACAAACAAACAAACAAAGGTAATACACAGATAACATCTCTTAAAATGTATATACATTTTCTGGCACCCCCAGCAGTTTAGGTATTTCCTCCAGACTTTTAGGTCCTTACTATTATCTTTTAGATATTGATTGACTTGCACCCAATTTCCAGGGCATTTCTCCACCTTTCTGCCTGGTGAGGGACGGTTTATGGGCAACGGCTTGTGACTCCTTAGTTGATTTCTCTTAGGCCTGGCTCACCCTCTGCAAATAGAATCAAGGCATGAGGCAGAGCCTGCTAGTGCCCAGGGCAGAGGCCCCACTGACTAACCAGGGTATACTAAGGGACAATTCAGTGATGTGCTGGTAAGTACTTAAAACTAGCCCTTCAGAAAAAACAAAACCTGATTTGTAGGATTTGCCTGCTCTCATGGCTCCAATGCCCCCACTGTGCCTATTTCAAACATCAGTGTGCGGCTCACCCAGCTCACAGAGTCAGGAGGAGGTGAGCGCAATGGGCTCCAGCTCACCAAAGACCCAGGGTCAGATGGCCTGCCTCCTCCACTGAGAGCCGAGCTAGTCAAGCATTCTTTCTGGAATCTTCTGCAAAGGAAACCTTCCACACTCTCACATCTCCCCTTGGATTTGGAGTTGCATTTTGCTCTCCAGTCTTTCCCACTATCCTGCCTTCTCACTGTGTGGGATAATGCTGGCGTCATCATGAAGGGGCTGCAGAAGGTGGTCCCCTCCCCACAGAGGCCACCCATTCCTTCTGTGTGGCTCCAGTGTTACACACCAGACAATCATCAACTTAGGGTAATATCTGCAGCTAACTTCCTGAGCTAAATGGTTGGTGTCTATGAAAGGGAGGCAGGCAGTGAGCAGATAGAGCCTGTTATTCCAATTCTCAGAGGATCCAGATTTCAGATGATGGTTTTGACCTTCTTATATCCTGTTCCAAACCAAATGGATGTATTTCTCTTCCATTTTCTCATCCCTACACACAAGGGGTAGGAACCGTGAATAACAAAATGACAAGGGGCCAGTGTGAGTGTAGAGACAAGGTGACCAGACAGTCCACAGTCTGCATATCAAGCCTGAGTGACTGAGCACTGGTCAAACATGAACTAGGGTAATAAACGTTGCTGATGAAGACATACCTAGGCATAACAATGTTAAGAAATCCACATGTCTGGACAAAGCCATGCACTGTGGTGTTTGTTACGCTGTTTTATGGGCCTAACCCTAGAACTTGAGCAAGCAGAGGCTAGGCCCGGAGGGCACCCCCTGCCCCCGACGCCAAGTAAGGTGCAGTCGAGGGCATGTGAATTGTGCTTGGTTGAGCTGCTCTTTCACCATTGTCTGCCCCGTTACCGGTCATGACATGTGCCAGATTAGCCTTCACCCCCTCATTCTCCTGGCACTTGTTAGAATAACACTCACTGGGGCCAATCCAGACAAATCTTTTATCCTGGCTGTAACTTTCCACTTTCAGAGAGATATAAGATGGGTTTACAAGTCCTAATTTCACAGCTTTTTAAAAACATGGATTCTAAAGCAGAAATGGGGAGAAATGTTGTTAAAGAGGAGGGAAAGAGAGGAAACCAGATTTGCCATCAGGTAAAAGGTAGTAAGTGTTAAATAAAAATTACAAGAGGCCATTGTTTTGAACTAAGCGTCTGTAATACGCCACAGCAGACTGGGATAAAAATCAAAATGGAGTCACTCACACTATGCTTCCACCTCATCAAGATGAAACCAAGCTATTAATCTGAATTTCTGAGAAATCAGGATTAGAGAGATCTCTCAACTGGCATGATAATGAAATTTCCTCTGCCTTAATCCTTACTCAAGATAGGTAACCTGAAGTAACCTGATGTTTACCAGTCACTTTTCTATTGTCCTGTCTACCTATCCCTGCCTCAGAAAAGTAACTTTCTTCTTTTGCAGGGCTGGAGATGGAACCCGGGGCCTTGAGCATGCTAGGCAAGCACTCTACCAGTGAGCTACACTCCTAGCCAAGAAAAGTCATGTTGAAATAACTGATCTAATTTGTGTTCTTCTGTTTCTGCTTTTTTCTTTTCTTTTCTTTTTTTAAATTTCTTTTCATTTTGTTTCTTTTCCTTCTCTGATTTGTTTGTTTGGTTTTGGTTTTTCTTGAGATAGTGTCTCACTGTGCAGCACAGGCTGGCCTGAAACTTGCTATGTAGACCAGGCTAGCCTCAAATATCATGTCGATCCTCCTGCCTCAGCTTCCTGAAAACTGGGATTACAGGAGTATGTCACCATGTCTGGCTTATTTCTGCTTTCTTTAGTCTTTTTCTGCTCTATAAAATCCACTTCTTTTGCTGGGATCATTGGAACACTGGTTCTATTTTATGGAACAAAGTGTTACCTGATTCTAGAATTGAAAATAAAGCTAATTAAAGTTGTTAAACTACAGCTGGATGGGGTGGCGCATGCCTGTAATCCCAGTATTTGAGAGTTAGAGGCAGGAGGATCAACGTGAGTTGAAGGCAAGCCTAGGTTCAACAGCAAGACTCTGTTTCAAAATAAATAAATAAATAAATAAAAGTTGTAACTTTTTCCTTTGACATAAGAGAAGCAGTAAAAATTATAAGTCCATCTTGGCTAATCGGGATACTCATGAAAGGGTAAAATGTAAAATATCCAATGACCTAGATGGGAGAAATATCCAAGTGGGCATAGTTTGTTCGGGTCTGTATTCCCAACTCCTGCAATGAGGCATGAGTGCAGGTAAGTCCTGAGTTAATGTTTGTTAAATGAATGAGTAGAGAAGATTGTTTCTGAAGATGCAAAGAAAAATAATGTCTAAAGGATTTTCCTCTTTACATTTAAGGTACTCTGGCCACAGGACAAGAATTGGGTGAGTGGCATGGGACATATAAAGTGTGAAGTTTAAGGAGGCACTCATTGTTGGGTTTGCACATATATCTACCCTGTACCTCCATGATCCTGATAGTGAGTGCCACCTTAAACACCGTGCCTTAGGTACGACCCTCTCACCTCAACCCTGCTAGTA
This sequence comes from Pedetes capensis, assembly GCA_007922755.1. Lineage (NCBI taxonomy): Eukaryota > Metazoa > Chordata > Mammalia > Rodentia > Pedetidae > Pedetes > Pedetes capensis. Next base: position 93,398 of record VMDO01006200.1, on the reverse strand, counting down.
CATTTATAGCTGCTGCTGTTATTGTTAGGTGCTATGGAGTCAGGTCCAACTCATAGTGACCCTGTGTACAACAGAACGAAACCCTCCCCAACACTGTGCCATGCCTGGCACTGCGTCAGGGCTTCTTGCTTATTCATAGGATTTTCAATGGCTGATTGTTTCAAGAGTGGGCTGCTGGGTCCTTCTCCCAAGCCTACAGCACCAAGTATTCCCAGGTGGTCTCCCATCTGAGGACTAACCATGCCTGACCATGCCTGGCTTAGCTTCTGCAATCAGAAGGGATCGGATGCTAGAGTGGTATGGCTGCAGGTGCTAGTACATTTAGAGACTATAAAATATATTTTAAAAAATTTCTTGTTTGAGCTTAGTCCACGAACTCTGCGCTGAGCCCTACAAGCAACATGTTAAGGAATAGGGACAGAAGCAGCTTCTATCTTGGGAAACTAGTGACCTCACTACCAAGTGCTGTCACATAGACCTGGATTATATCAGTACTGCCTGTATCCTTGAGCAAGGTAGTTCACCTCTGGCGCTATCCTTTCTCTGTCTGTAAAGTACAGATAACACCTACTTCATGGGGTGATTGTGAACACTGGCAGGGGTGCACGGAAAAAGGGCCAAGTACAGTGCCTAGCACGTAGCATGTGCTCTTTAAGCGGAAGCATTATCATGTTGTTATCATTAGCAGCACTAGGGCGATGTCGGCAACACTGCCTGGCCAACAATCTTTAGGAGAGAACACACGGGTAGATTTGCTGCAAAAAAATACCCAGAAGCTATACCCAAGGATCTATCATCAGACAGATTCATGTCAGATTCTGATTCATGCAACCCCCACGTGGGGCAACCGCTATATCTTCGAGGAGTTTCCCTGCATTTTAACTAATCCTGGCTATCACGTTCTCACTGGAGTTTAGTTCAGTTGGTAGAGTGCTGCTCTGTGGTCTCTGAAGCCCTGGGTTCGATCCCTAGCACTGCAAAAACAGGAGAAGGATGTGGCAATCCACTCTCGAAGCAATCCCAAAACCACCAGCCATTGAAAACCGTATGTGGGAAAAAAAAAAAAAAACCTCTATGTGGATCACTATGAGTTGGACACGACTCCACTCCACTGCACCTGACAGCAACAACAGTGGATTGTTCTTACTAGATTATCTGTACTCATGGACTACAGATCATTTTTTACCACAGTATGTCCCATATGACTTTTGGGACATACACCAGAACAACAACAACATGCATTGTTTTTCTGCAATTCAGATTTAACTGGCCAGGCTGCAGCTTATCTGTCAACCCTCATAGGGGGGTCACTGGTGGGGGGACTCAAGAAGGTGCCTGCCTTGGGTGTGGCTCTGGAATGCACGTTTGCACGCAGGGCCCTGGGGCTTGGCACACTGTGCTACTGGCAGATGAACTGCTGACACTTCCCTTGGTTCTTTTGGCTCCTGGCTCTCTCCTCCCTGTTTCTCTCTTTCCCCACGGCTTTTCCTGGTGCAGGAATGGACAAGACAGCTGGCAATGCAGATGGGAGAGGCAGGGTGGGGCACACTGGTTTAAAAATATGCAATAGTCAGCTGGTCCCATGTTCCTCAACCAACCACCCCCTTGGAAATGCTAGCTGCCTCCTGGGGTCACCCCCAACCCCACCAGCCCTCTATTTAGGGGCGCTTGTCTCTAGGGTGTGTTTCATAAGAGAACAAAAGGAGAGAGGGCTCTGGTTAGGAACGGTTTGCTATAGAACCAGAATTTCAAAACTAAGGCTCAGATTCCTTGATCACCTTGTGATATTCTGGGTTGTGTTCACAGATTGTTGTTGTTGCTGTTGTTAGGTGCTGTCGAGTCGGTATCTGACTCATAGCGACCCTCTGTACAACAGGGGAAACACTATTGTCAGTGCTTCTCTGCTGTTCATAGGGTTTTCAATGGCAGATTGATTTTTGGGAGGGGGTTGCCAGGTCTTTCTCCCAAGTGTTCACAGATAGTCCTCAAATAAAGGTAAAGTCATGACTGTTACACAGAAATAAAATAGAACACATACTAAAGACTTGATTTAACTCAGGAATGAAGACCCTGGCAAAGTGCTAACAAGAAGCTCAAAGAAGTGGAAAAGATAAAGCAAAAATTTATGTGGAGAAAAGAGATATTGAAATGAATGAGCCAGTGGATGTGAAACTGGCTTTAGGGGTGTCTGGGGCTGAATTGTGTTCCCCAAAATTCATATGTTGAAGTCCTAACCCCCAGTACTTCACAACATGACAGTATTTGGAAAGAGAATCTTTAAAGAGATAATTAAGTTAAGTGAGGTCATTATGGTGGGCTCTAATCTAATATTACTGGTTTCCTTATAAGAAGAAATTAGGCCACTGCAGGAAGACTATGAGAAGGCACAGAGAGCAGCCAGCCAATGACAAGCTCAGGACCAGGCCTCAGAAGAAAACAACCCTGGCGCTCAGATGTCAAGCCTCCAGAACAAGCAAACAAATACTTATCTCATATAGGTCTTGGTTTTCCTCTGATGCTTCATTATGCTTACTGAACTTTTCTATAAAGACATAGTCTCACCTTAATATTTTAAAAAATAAGTGTCATCCCTTTCCAAAAATCCCCTCCTTCTTTGATGAGACATCTGGCTGCAACTTATTTAAGTTTGTCCTTGAATCTCACCCCCAACCTGCCCCTACCTCTTTGGGTTTGATTATTTCTCTCCAGCTGCTGCATTTAATCTCCCTTCAGGCCTGTCCTCCCCTGCTGCCATGGCACAAGAGGACAATGGGGCCTGGGAGTTGCCTCTGGCTCCAGTGTCCCCACTTATTCTAATCAGATTTTCCTTTCATTGTGTAGGAAACTTTTCCTTCTCAACCACTCCCAGGGACTCAGCTGTCTTCCTTTTCTCTATTCCTCTGGAACTTTTCATTAAGGTGGCCTGGCTCAGCCCTTAGTTGTTCTGCCCTCTGACCTGGAGTCATTCCCAATGCTACTCACGGACCTCTCTCTTCTATCCATGAAGCATGTACTGTGTGTTGCAAATACATTATGTCCAATCTTTACAATAACCCTGAAAAGCTGCGTGACTTGGACAAGTTACAAAACTTCCACAAGCCTAAGTTTCTTCATTTAAAATGTGAATAATAATAGCAACTGGGATCTGCATTCTACATTCTCCACCATACCTTTCTTAGACGGTTGTCTTATTTCTCTATAGTGTCCCCAACAACTCCCAGTATGCACTCAATGTGTAAGTAGACCTCAACACGTACTTACTTGGTGATTGTTACTTCCTACTTATATAGTTATTTACTACTTCTTTGGATACTATATTTATTTTATTGTTGTTTTGCATCTTTTCAAGTCCTTGTCTCCTTCCTTCCCCCCGTGTCTGCCTTTCTCCCTTTCTTTCCTCTTCTTTTCTTTCTTTCCAGTGCTGGGAATGAAACCCAAGGTTTTTTGCACGTTAGGAAAGAGCTTCACCGCTAAGCTACACCCCCAGTCTTTTGTTAATTTTATTTGTGCTTATTTTTATTTATCTGTTGTATTATTTTCTCCCAATTGCCCAACTTTACTAAGACAGAATTGACAAACAAGGTCTTATTTTTAAGGGTCTAATGTTAGTGAGCCTGCAGCTGTACCACTGTGGCATCAGATCCCGTCAGATCGCCATCCTCAGATCTTGGAAGCTAAGCAGGGTCGGGCCTGGTTTGTACTTGGATGGGAGACCACCTGGGAACACCAGGTGCTCTAGGCTTAGGAGAAGGACCCAGCCACCCACTCCCATTGAAAACACTATGAATAGCAGAGAAGCACTGACAATAGCATTTCGCCTGTTTTACATAGGGTCGCTGTGAGACAGACACCAACTCAATGGCACCTAATGACAGCGGTTGTTGTTGTTGTTAGGTGCCGTCGAGTCGGTATCCGACTCATAGCGACCCTCTGTACATCAGGGGAAACACTATTGTCAGTGCTTCTCTGCTGTTCATAGGGTTTTCATTGGCAGATTGATTTTTGGGAGGGGGTTGCCAGGTCCTTCTCCCAAGCCTACAGCTTCTGGTGTTCCCAGGCGGTCTCCCATCCAGGTACTAACCAGGCCCAACCCTGCTTAGCTTCCAAGATCTGACGGGATCGGATGCCACAGGGCTACAGCTGCAGGCCCAACGACAGCGGTAGTAAAGCCTGAGAACGTCACTGTTGGCCCGCTCTAGGTAATTGGATTTCCGTTAACTGTTAATCTGTTTTTTGTTAAATAGACTTGTTAGAAATTTTATCAAGATTTTACCAAATTTAAATCTATTTTCTTGCCTTCGTAAGAAGAATCTGCTGTACATACCCGTATCCTGCCTTCATGACTCAAAACTCTGCAGCTTGTCCAGGTTAGGCTGCGGCACATTAGGATGGAGGAGGAGCTCCACAATGCGAGGCATGCACACTGAGGATGGAGCCGGAGCACCAGAGCGTGAGACATGCGCACTGAGCCAAGTCTCCACTCCGGAGGGGCTGTTCTTATTCCTTGCAGATATGGTTAATGCTATCTTATAGTTGACGATTACTGTTAGCTGGATCCAGTTAACCAACAATTTTCTTTCTTTTTTTTTTTTTTTTTTTTTTTTGCCTTGTGTTTAACAAGGTCCCACAAGAAAGTTTAAACCTGACTTCAGCTAAGTATTTCACTATTGGGACAAATCGGATCAGTTTTCCTTTTGCATTCTACCTATCACAGATTTATATGTGTCCCAATTTTTTTCAGCCTTAGGATTCTCACTTTGGCTGTTCTTTGGAGAAGTGCAAACTCTACAACACAATGCTAGCTGGCCACTTGAAATGAGGGCCACCATTTGTTCAATTCAGTTTCTAAGTCCACATGTTTCCTCAGGCCTTAAGCTGGCCAAGAGATCTGCCTAAGAGATGTGTGAGGAACTAAAAAGGGCCAGGAAAAGAGAACACAAATGATTTTAAGTTTTGCAATTGTCAAAATGACTTGGCTTTTAGGTACTTGAAAAGTTGCTGTCCAAATGTATGATGAAGTTTTGAGCAACCCAAAACAATTGGCCATTGAAAACTCTATGAATAGCAGAGAAGCACTGACATAGTGCTGGGCTTAGCACAGTGTCCGGTAGTGTTTTATCTGTTGTACAGAGTGTTGCTATGAGTTGGACCCAACTTGACGGCACCTAACAACAAAAAATGCGGTTTACAAGTGTCCTCCAAAGGTCTATGTGTTGAAAGTTTGGTCTTCAGCCTGGGGCATTATTGGGAAGGGGTGGAACCTGTTGGAGGTGGGACCTAGTGGAAGGCAGTTAGGTCATTGCGGGTGTGTCCTAGAAGAGGATACTAGGATCCTGGCCCTTCCTCTTCCTTTCTCTTTCCTTCCCTGCTGCCTTGAGCAGCTCTTTTTTTGGTATGGTACTTGGAGGTTGAACCCAGAGCCTGGCACACACTGTGCAACCCATTTACTTTTTTTTTTTTTATCTTGAGACAGAGTCTTGGTAAGTTACACAGGCTGCCTTTGGCCATGAACATGTGATCCTCCTGCCTGTGCCTCCCTAATTGCTGAGATTACAGATGTATGCTGTCTCACCCAGTGTGGTGAGCAACTTTATTGCACACTCCCACCATGATGTGCTGGGTTATCCAGTCCCAAAAGCAATGGGGCCAACTAAGCATGGACCATAATCTCTAAAATCATGAACCAAAATAAAAATTAAGTTGATCATCTCAGGTGTTTTATTACAGTGGTACAAAGCTGATTAACACAGGACCGACATGGCATAACATGTAACTCTACATGCAGTATCTACCAAACTCTGTGGTACATTAGAATCACCTAGAGGACGTCTGAAAATCTAAATGACTAGGCAGTACCCTATATCTTGGGGAAGGTATCAGAATGACTGGGGGCAGGAGCCAAGCATTAGGTTGTTTTTATTTGTTCTTGTTGTTTTTCTGAGATAGAGTCTTGTGTATCCCAAGCTGGCCTCAAATTCATGATCTTCCTGCCTCAGCCTCTCAAGTGCTTGGATTACAGGTGTAATCCACCATACCCAGCTGGGCATTATTATTTATAAAGATCCCTAGGTAATTCCAAAATTCAGCCAAGTTTGGGAATCAGTGGCAAATGTAATTGGATGTATAAGCAATTTATAGCATATTACTTAAGAGACTCAACTAAACTTACAGAATACTTTAACTTAAAGACCTCATCGATATTAACATTTAAAATATTTCAATATTAGGATAACAAATTATTTCAAAAAAGTGAAAAAGACACTCATTGAAATGGAAAATTCCTTTGTAATCTGAAATATTGCCAAAATGTTATAATCCACTCCTTTTTAGGGGGAGAACATCAGGAACATTTATTTCTAACTTTGAAATCTTTTTTATAAGTAGAGAAGCAGAAGAAATACTGGAAGATGAAAGGGAGAAAGAATATAAACAAAGAAAAACTAAAATGATTATTTACTAAGAATTGCAAATGGTCATTTTCTGGGTACACCACAAAGTTTTATTCTCTCTTCCTAGGACTTTGTGTTATTCACAGAGGCGTGATGGTGAAGGACTCATGCTTTTAGTTTATCAAAATAAACCTGGGTGTTTCTTTCCCAGCTCTCAGTGAACTGAGAGTTTACTGATTTCTATGGGGGGAGGACGAAAGAGAGAGAGAAAAAAAGAGAGAGAGAGGGAGGGAGGGAGGGAGGGAGGAAGGTAGACATAGTTGTGAGTTTGCCTGCTTTTTCAACTGTTCTGTGGTTGAAATGTCCCTCCTAACAGATCAGCCCTCTTTCAACAGATTTTTCCTAGGAATGTTGATTAGGAAGGAGTTGGGAACACTTGAGGATTATGGCTGCTGATATTCCTGCTGCTGATCTGGTAGAGAGAACAATTTACAATAACGAACACACGCCAGACTTGGATGAATTACCCTTCCCATAACCTGCCGGCCTGTTGGGATCATTCAGTTCCTGAAACAATCCTGTTTCTATGATTTCTTCCTGCCACGCAATGGGGACAGCACCTGTTGCAAATCTTTGGAAGAACTTTTTATCTCTGTCATCAAATTCCACCCCCCCAACCTCAGAGAAACCTTCAATTTCATCAATGTCTTTGGCATAAACCACTGTAGGGTCTGGCACAAATGGAGCTTCAAGTAGGCCAGCTTCCAGGCGAGGAAAATTGATGGTTTTGAAGAAAGGATGTTTCCTGGGATCATCAGACTTTTCTCTGTGAAGAAAGGAAATAAGAAAGGAGATGATCAACCAGGGACAATTAACAAGCCAAAATAAGAAATGTCCTAATAATACAACAAAGTATGTAACATCTTTTCTCATGATACATTGCTTGGTTGCTTTTTAAAAATTTTTTTCTTTTTCTTTTTTTTTTTTTTTTTTTTTTTTTTTTGCGGTACTTAGGGCTTGAACCCAGGGCTTCACATATACTTTGCAAGTGCTCTACCAGGTAGTGCAAGTGCACTCCTGGCCCCTTTGTAATTTTTTTTATCTTGAGTCAGGGTCTTACTAAGTTACACAGGCTGCCTCTGGCCTGAAAGCTGCAATCCCTTGCCTGCACCTCCCAAGTCACTGGGATTATAGGCGTGAATCACCACGCCCACCTATCATGATACATTTCATTTTAATTGCAAAGACAATTTAGTGACATCAAGAATAACTTTGAGCTGATTGTGGTGGTGCGATCCTATAATTCCCACACTCAGGAGGCTGAGGCAAGAGGATAGCTAGTTTGAGGCCAGCCTGGGCTACATAGTGACACCCTATCTCAATAAGAAAAAAAGTAAGTAAATAAATAATAACTCTTAAAATCACCCCACATTACATAGACCGTAACATTTTCATTGTTTACAGACTTCAAATGTAGATGTAACTTAAAAAATCAAGCACTTGGCATGACTTTTGTTTTGTTTTGTTTTGGCTTTGGGTTTTTGAAACAGGTGTGTGCAGCAGCGCCAGGCCAAAAGTGTGCTTGTAAAGTACGGAGATAGATTTTCAATCAAACTTGGGTCTTGAGGTGTCCAAATGGGTTGAGGTCCCTCCAAGGAAGAAGCCATCTGAAGAGACCATTGCTCCTGACAGCTCCTGTTTTGTTCCCTCTGAGACTCCTAGACTTCAACAGGAGAGACTAGCAGGGACTGGTAGTGGTGACCGTATCTGCTTCGCCTCTCCTCCTTGAGCAGTGGACAGCACTAGCCAGGTCTGTCACTCCGAGGAGGGATTCAAGGACTAGTTCTGGTGGATGGAAGTGTCTGTGAGGTGTTGTGAGAAGTGCATCACTTCCCAGCTGAGGCTAAAAACCCTTCCTGAGTTTTCTCTGCTTTCTCTTCTCCCACAGCAACTGGAAACTGCAAGTCCCAATGAGCTGAAGATAGGAGCAGCCTGAGTCTCTGAGTCACTGCTTGGAAGAAAGATAGCTGGGCAAGCTCAGGACCCATAATGCACTTCATGGGAATGAGAAATGATCTTCTGTGTTCAGGTTGCTGAGACTTTGGGGTTTGCTTATTCTGACCCCAATAATGTTGGAATCGACACAGGAAAATGAGTCCCATATTTTACTTCCACATAATGTAGAAATTTATCCAATTTCCAAATATTCACTAGTTACTTTGATTATTAGTCATGCTTTGAAACTTATTGCAAATGAATTTTGTTTGGCTGTTTAAAAAAAAAAAAATCAAATCAGGACTAGGGGTGTAGCTTAGTGGTGGAGCCCTTGCCTAGCATCCTTGAGGCCCTGGGTTTGATCTCCAGCACCATCACAAAAAATAAAAATAAGTAAATAAATAAAAATAAAAACATTTTCAAATCAAGTAAAAATTTAAAAGCTTTCTGGGAGCAGTAGTATACACCTGTAATCCCAGTGACTCAGGAGGCAGAGGCAGGAGATTGCAAGTTCAAGGCCAGAGACCCCCCCCTGCATAATTTAGTGAGACCCTGACTCAAATAAGGAGTAAAAAAATGGGTGGTGGGGGGGTGCAGTGCAGTGGTAGAGCACTTGCAAAGCATGTATGAAGCCTTGGGTTCAACCCCCAGGCACTGCAAAAAAAGAAAAAACAAAAAGAAAGAAAAAAGAAACTGAAGATTCTCATGAAAGAGGACTTCCAGAACTGCTTCAGAAAGTGGCAAGAATGATGGAATAAGAATGTGTAAGCTGGGGGCAACACTTGGAGGTGTATTAATGGCCACGTCGTGTCTTTTACTGTAAAATTTTTTAAAGATTTAAACATCCACTGTATCTTTTGATCACATTTTGTGTTTTCAGAGAGTGTGTGTGAGAGAGAAAGAGATTTATGTATTCTAAGGAGTTGGCCTCTGTGATGTGAAGGGCTACAGGTAGGCGAGAAGGCTGGAGAATGAAGGCAGAGTTTAAGTCTGAACCCAAAGGTGCTCTGCTACAGAATTCTCATTTCTTCTGAGGAGGTCAATCTATTGTATTAGGTCCTTTAGTTGATTGGACAAGGCCCACCCACACTATGGAGGGTCACCTGCCTCACTCAATGACTCATGATTTAAGTAGTATTCTCGTCTAAACATCTGCACAGAAACACCTAGAATAATGTTTGGCCAATTATCTGGGTAGTGTAGCCTAGACAAGTAGATATAGAAAATTAATCACTGTACCCACAAATCCTCCACTATATATATGAAAAAATTGAATCTCAGAGACAGTAACACAATTGCTTGATGTAAAATAACCAGCATATAGTAGAGCTGGGACGTGAATCTACGTCTATGAATTTAAAGTCCTTGATTTTCTTCCTGCATAACACAGTCACCCACTGCCAAGGGTCTCTTCACAGGTCAGTTTTTATTTGTATTTTTTCTTGTAAAACATTTTGATCTTATTATTCCATCATAAGCAATAAAACTTCACTTTCTTCAAATCTAAATTTCACTGTATTTAGCAGCTGGTAACATTACTAAATATCTGTTGAACAATTAATGATATTTTATGGGAGACATTTGAAGGGGGCAGAATTTTCTGGAGGCATGACTATCAGTATTGAAGTTTTTATTTTAAACTTCCTTTTTACTCATTTTTGACTTGTTGGTGTTGTTAGGTGCCATTGAGTTGTGTCTGACTCATAGGGACCAGACTTTCATATGGTTTTCAATGGCTGATTATTTCAGGATTGCCTCAGGAGTGGAGTGCCACATCCTTCTGCCATCATTTTTGACCAGATACTGCATTCACAAAGCTCAACATTCATAAGACAATAGGAGTACATCACAAAAATCCTTATTTGCAATCCTATCACTATCCTTCAATTTTCCTTCCTCAAAGGCAGCCAATCCTATAAATTCCTTATATATTCTTTTTGAAATATTATATACAAAATTTGAATTATATACTTTCTTCCTTCTTTTAATACAAGCTGGTTTGCTCCTCTTTTTCACTTTAAGTTCTGGAGGATTGGGGTGTGACTCACTGGGTAGAGAACTTGCCTAGCATGTGCAAGACCCTGGGTTCCATGCCAAATACCACAAACAGCAGCAGCAACAACAACTCCTCAAGATACATATCTTGGAGATTTTCATATCAAGTGGTTGATAGTGTTTAAAAACCTCAGAAATAATTAACTATATGATATGCAGATGATACTAGGAAAATAATAATATAATATAATATAATAATATAATATAATAATATAATAACACAAAGTACTCTGCTGTGGACAGTGCCGATGTCAATGATCACCTCTGTTGTGGGTACTTTACCTGCTCCCTAAGCGTTGCTCCGGTTTCTTAGCCAAGAAGAGTCTGCAGATATCTTTTGCTTCCTCTGTGAAGTTATCATGTTGGAATATGACCTCCTCTTTCAGGGTCCTTTGCTTTAGATCCTCTTTACTGACCTTTTCCTTGTAATCTTTGAATGGTGTTCTTCCAGCCACCATTTCATAGATACTGCATCCCATCGCAAACCAATCCACAGGATAGGAGTAACTCACTTTTTCCATTAGGATTTCAGGAGCCATGTAACCATTGGTTCCAGCCTATAAACCCCAAACAAACAGCGAAACAAACACACTAAGGTGAGTGTAATGGACACTGGGGTTGCCCATGCTCCTTTGCTTTCTTTGTTAAGGGAACCCTGATTTGCTTGAGGTGGCAATGTATTTTTCTCCTGCTTCCCAGCAGCTTCTGGTTCAGCCAAGGGGAGATCATGTGGTCCATTCTGGCCAATGGAATATAAAGAATTATTGCTTGGGGTCATTATAAAAGCAACAGACATGGCTGCTCCTGGAGCAAGGAGAATCACTTAGGCTTGCCTTGGCTCATCATCGTGTGTGTGTGTGTGTGTGTGTGTGTGTGTTGCTGAAGATCAAACCCAGGGCATAGCACATTTTATGCTCTACAATGGAACAATACCTCTAGCCCTCTCATCATCTCATTTTTAAGATGAAAAGCTCAAGGGGATGTCTGTAAGATTCCCTAAGCTCTGCCACCTTTTTAAATTCAAAGTACAACTAGATGCATATGACATTTTTAAAGGTTGAGCACTTGCTTATGAATATTGAATGTTCATATAATATTATCCAGTTTATAAAATCTTATTCTATCTGCTATGTAATGACATTAACATCACACATCTTTGCCTATCTCTGCATTGAATAATTAATTAACACTGTTATTTTCATTAAGAAAATTCCAAGATTTCACAAGAAGTTTTATTTAACAAGTATGAACATGTAAGGGTAGGCACCACATATCCCATATGTATTTGTGATAAAAATAAACATATTGTAAAATCTACCATCTTAACAGTTCTTAAGTATACAGGTCCATGGTGCTGAGGACATTTACATTGTGGTACAACTAATCTCTAGAATCTTCTCATCTGAAAAAACCGATACTCTGTACTCATTAAACACAAAGTCCCTGTTGTCCCTATCCCTAACTCTGGTAATTACCCTTCGACTTTCTGGCCACAGGATCTGATTATTCTAGGTACCATGTATAAGTGGAATCATGTGGCATTTATCTTTTTGTAATTGCTTTTGATTTTTTGTTTTGTTTGTTGAGACAAGTTCTCATTATATTGCACAGGTTGGCCTGGAGCTCACTATGTAGCCCAGACTGCCCTTGAACTCTTGATCTTCCAGCTGGGATTACAGGTATGGGCTACCATGGCCGGCCTGCATGTGATTTTAATACATTCATTCATTCAACAGATATTAAACAAACACCTGTAACATACTCTAATTACAAAGCATATAGTCAAATTACAATAAGCTTTTACAAAAACTGTAATCATTTTTGAAGTTTAATGAATAACTTCTGTGGCTTTACTCCTGAGCTGTACTCTTAGCCCATTTTTTATTGTTTATTTTTTGAGACACGGTTCTGCTAAGTTATGCAGGTGGCCTCTGGCCTTGAACTCTCTATCCTCCTGCCTCCACCTCCCGAGTGGCTGGGTTTACAGGTACGCACCAGCATGCCCAGCTTGAATTGGAGTTTTAGTGAAAGGAAAAAGATTTGTACAATCTGAAGAGAAACCAGAAAGCAATCTGACATAGAGCAATAGAAGATGAGAGGTATCGGGCCGGGCGCAGTGTCGCACGCCTATAATCCTAGCAACTCAAGAGGCAGAGGCAGGAGGATCACAAATTTGAGACCAGAGGCAGTCTGCATAATTTAGCGACTGTCCGTAAAAGTAAAAAAAATGGGCTGGGGGTGAAGCTCAGTGGTACAGCATTTGCAAAGCATGTAAGTGTGAGGCCCTGGGTTCAATCCCCAGTATTGAAAGAAAAAAAAAAAAAAAAAGAAGATGAGAGGTATCAAACTGTTCCTGCCATCTAACCAGGTTGTTTAGCTCTGAAGTATGTACCTGAACAAAATAATTCAGAAGAAAGAAAAAGGAATCTATATGGAGATGTTCATAGCTCCATTATTTAGAATGGTCACAAGCTGGAAACATTCAGAGAACTATCAAGAAAGACAATAAAGAGCCACGCGGGGTGGCAAGCACGCCTATAATCCCAGGGACGCAGGAGGTGGAGGCAGGAAGATGGCAAGTGTGAGATCAGAAAAAAAAAAGGGCTGAGGGTGCATCTCAGTGGTCCAGCACTTGCAGAGCATGCAAGTACAAGGTCCTGGGTTCAACCCCCAGCATCATAAAAATAAATAAATGTTTATTTATCAGTCTGTTAAAATCAGTCTGTTAAGAAATTTATAAAAGTAATAAGAAATCAGCAAAACAAAAATGAAAACAAAAAGATGTGATGGTGCAAGCCTGTAGTCATAGCACTGGAGAGGCTGAGGCAGGAGGATTTTGAGGCCAGCCTGGGCTAAGTAGTGAGACCTTACCTCAAAATTAATTAACTAATTAATTATGTCATGGTTGTCACATACTGATTACAACTATGCACTTCAGTACATCCAAAAGTATTAGTGTTTCAGCTATTCAGTAGATGATGTTCTTTCTGTGTAATTGCTTAAGCATTTGGTATTTCTATGTGTACAATAAATGTGAATATGAAATTTCATGGATAATTTCTACATGGATAACAGCACTGAAAAAACCAGAAATGATACAGCAGTATTGAAGAGAAGTTGGCCCAACCAAGGAACATCTGGAAATGACCAGGGTCTACCAGGCTGGGCATGAGTCAGCATGGCACTGCTGTTTTCGTGGAAGCTGGTATATAATTTGGGTGACCATATATTCTGGTTAGACAGGGACAGTCCTGATTTATATCTGTTGTCCTAGAATTTTGTCCGTTTTTGCATTTGTCCAGACAAAAGAGTCCCGTGGGCGTCTCTGAGGCCCACGGTAGTCTTACTCATCTTGGTATCTACACCCAGGCACCCAGTCTAGGGCCTCACTTGATGCATGCCCAACAAGTCAAATAAACAACAGTGAAGACCGTGGCTAGATATTTTACGTTCACTGTCTGGCAAACATTGATTAAGCCATACCCTGCAATGAGTTCCAGGGATGCCAAGAAAGAGAAGTCCTGGCCCTGCCCTCAAGAATTTAGAAGCTAGTGGAGACAGATCAAAAGGTTAATTCAATAAGGTACTGTGAACAGCATAATGGAGTGTGAAAGAAGAGTAGGGGGGCTGTGTGTGTGTGTTCGTGTGTGTGTTGGAGAGACTTTGCTGAAGACCCTCCATAAAGCTAAGTCATGGGGGAAGAATCTGTCACATCCAAAAGGCTGTCCAGGTAGTGTGCATTTGTAAGAGACAGAATCAGGAAAAGTATAGCGTATTCAAGGAAATGTAAGGAATTTGTATTTCTGGAATATAGGATCTCTGGAGGACCATGATGGATGTGGGAGCTGAAGGGAGAAAGATGTGGATGAGTTCAAGAAATTTCTCTATGCCTCTGTATGAAAATCTATTGCATGGCATCCATCTTCGATAGAGGCCAGATTGCTAAAAGACACCAGCTTGCCCACCCCCTCTGCACCTTGGGTAGTCATGTGGTATGAGCTTTATTTGAGAGGTGCGTAAGCTGAAGATACTAAGAGTTGCTAAAAAGGGAAATGCACTTACCTGGAGATATAGGACAAATATAAGATGGATTAAATGGGTGGACAGAGGAGGAATGGATGGAGAGGCATGTGATAAAGCAAATCTAGTCACATACTAATGGTACACAGTGGAATATTGTTTGGCCACATGAAGAACCGAAGTGTTGACACACGCCATAACACAGATCCCCCATGTGTCTGTCAACTTGTTATGCTGTGGGGACTTGCATGTTGCTATGATGCTGAAAGCTATGCCACAGGTGTTTTAGATACCAGCAGGGCCACCCATGGTAGTTCAGCTAAGCTTTCAGACTAAGATAGACTAGGGAGAAGGACCTTACTGCCAATTCCTGAAACAATTAGCCATTGAAAACTCTACAAATAGCAGAGAAGCACTGTCAGATAAGGTGCTGGAAAATGAACCCCCTACGCTGGAAGGCATTCAAGAGACGACTGGGGAAAAGCTGGCTCCTCACAGTAGAGCCAACTTTAATGATGAGAATGGAATGAAGCCCCTGGGACTTCTATGTGCTGATGTGGCACGTCTCAAAATGAGAAGAAACATAGTGACTGCAACAATGAGCTCAAACATAAAAAGATTGTGCCTGGCACAGTGTTGGATAGTGTTTCACTATGCTATACTTAAGGTCACTGTGAGTCATATCTGACTCGACAGCATCTAACAACAAAAAATATATGATAGATAAACCTTGGAAACATTATGCTTAGTAAATGCAGCCTGTCACAAATGACCATACATTGTGTGGTTACATTTATGTCAAATATCCAAAACAGACAATTAGTAGATTAGTGGATGCTTAAGGATGAGAGGGCTGGGAGAAGGGCCTGGCAATCCACTCCCAAGGTAATCCCGAAACAGTCAGCCATTGAAAACCCTATGAGGGTCACTATGAGTTGGATACCGACTCGACGGCACCTAACAACAACAACAACAAGGATGAGAGCGCAGAGTGGAGGAATGGGAGTGACTGGTAAAGGGTACACGGTTTCTTTTTGGGGTAAAGAAATCTCCTAAAATTGTTTGTCATAATGTTTGCATATCTCTGTGAATATACTAAAAGCAGGAGACTTTAAATGGATGGTTTTCTGGTATTTAAATGATAACCCAATAAAACTACTGAAAATGTCAGTGATAAACTCTAGGTAATGGGTATTTTACAGACACTGGCAGTGAAATTCTATCTTCTTTGCTGTATGTTTAGAAGGGTTTTCTTTTTAAAAATAATAGAATGTAAGGGAAAATATGGAGAGGGAAGCGAAAGGGAAGGGGAATATGATACCAGGTTAGATGCTAGTTCATCAGACAAGGGAGATTCTTCTGGAAGGGGCACAAGGAAGAACCACAGGAGAAAGGAGTGAAAATCCAGCTGCCCCCTGCCTCACATTTCCTGTTTCCATTGGTCAAGGATTTACTCAGATGTATCACTGGCCAGGAAATCAGGTTCCACATCCCACAGTGGGGTGTTTCATCCAAATCTGAAGGTGGAGGGGCAACTCAGCCTGGATATGTTGCCAGTAGGGAGCTGTCCAAGAGAGGAGGCTGCTGAGGAACACTGGCAGGGTGTGTGAGGCTGGTGGCCCAGCGTCCAAAGTGATGAAACTTTTCCATCATGTACTTTTTGGTGTGTGCTTGCTCCATCCATGGAGCTGATTATGAGCTGGCCTCTTAATCTAGAAACCAATGGCTGGCTGAATTGGGAAATTTTCTCACATTCTTTCTCTTTTCATTTCTCTTTTCTTTTTCCTTCCTTCTCTTCTCTTTTCTTTTCCTTTCTTTCTTTTTTCTTTTCTTTTCTTTCTTTCCTTCTTTCCTTCCTTCCTTCCTTTCTTCCTTCACTAATTTTGTTTTGTTTTGTTTTGAGACAGAGTTTCACTATGTAGCCCAGGTTGGTCTCAAATTCATGATCCTCCTGCCTCAGCCTCCCCCGTGCTGGAATTACAGGTATGCACCACCACACTCAGCTCTCATATTATTTTTTGGATCATTTTCTCCCTTCCATTTTGTCTGTTCTCATTTCTTGGAAATCCTGAATTTCTCTCTTAAGTTTGTTGCCTTTTGTTCCTGCCTTTTCTTTCCTTTCCATTACTTTTGAAGGGAGTATTATGGTTTAAGTTTAAAATCTCCCCCAAAGGTCATGTGTATGAATGTTTGGTCCCCAGCTGGTGGTGGCGCTTTCCTGGGAGGTTATGGCACATTGGGAGGTGGGATCTAGCATTGCCTAAGTAGGACACTGGGGGCAGATCTTTGGAGGTTTTTACCCAGACACACAGTTCCAGTTGCTTTCTCTGCTCTCTGCTCTTTATCCACAATGATGTGACCACCTGCCATCTGCCACCTGCTGCCACCATGCTTGCCCTGCCGCCATGTTTCCCTGTCTCTATGGACTATGACCCACTCAACCATGAAACTAATAAATCATTCCTCCCACAAGTTTGTTTTGATGGGTTTCTCTGTGCTAAAACAGTTGACTAATTTAGGGAGGTACTTCCTTTGTTTTTTTTTCCAACTTCTGTATTTAAACACACACACACACACACACACACACACACACACACACACACACACACACCTTATTATGGGAAATTTCAAACATCTCCAAAAGAAGAGTCTAGAGTAATAGATTCAATGTGCCCTTCACCCAGCTTCAACAATTATCAAACATGGCTGATCCTGTTCCATCTATGTCCCTACTTTCTCCCTTGCCCTTGGCTACCCTAGTCACCATATCACTTGTTTGTTCTTGTTAGGTGCTGCTAGGTCGGTCAGACCCATAGCGACCCTATGTACTCTCAGACATCGTGCTGTGCCCGGGGCTATTGTCAGTGCTTCTCTGCTATTCATAGGGTTTTCAATGGCTGATTGTTTTGGGAGTGGGCTGCCAGATCCTTCTCCCTAGCCTGCAGCACCCAGTATTCCCAAGCTGTCTCCCATCCAAGGACTAACCAGGCCAACCTCGCTTAACTTCCGAGATCAGGAGGTATTGGGGGCTATGGCTGTAGATGCATCACTTGTATTTCACTATAAATCTCTAAAAGATAAGAAGACATTAAAACACACACACACACAGAACAAAACAAAGCACTACCTAAAAACAACCACAATTCTTTTTTTTTTTTTTTTTTTTGCAATACTGGGGGTTGAACCCAGTGCCTCACGTCTGCATGCTTTCCAAGTGCTAGATCACTGAGCTGTGCCCCCAGCCCATTTTTTTTTTTTTTTTACTTTTTGAGACAGGGTCTCGCTAAGTTACGCAGACTACCTCTGGTCTCGAACTTGCGATCCTCCTGCCTCTGCCTCCCGAGCTGATGGGATTACAGGCATGCACCACCACGCCCAGCAAACACAATTCTTTAATATTATAAAATATCCAGACAGGTTCCCACTTCCCTGATTGTCCTGCATACTTCTTAAAGTTTATTGAAATTTGGATCCAAATGAAGTTTATGCTGTGTGAATATGTCTTTTAAATCCCTTTTTACAAGGGTCCCCAGTAGGCAGGCCTCAAACTGTAATTCCATCAGTATTTACAGCCACTCCCCATCACTCACATTATGGCCTGAGCTCTGCCTCCTGTCAGATCAGCATCACCCTTTCCCTAGTCCATGGGACATTTGTCTTCTATGAAACCAGTCCCTGGTGCCAAAAAGGTTGGAGACCTCTGCTTTAATCTATAGGTTTCTCCCCTGTCTCTGTCCTTTACCTACCCCACTGTTTTTGCTGGGGAAAGAAGAAAAACAAAAAACCAAAAAATAATCCGACCATACTGTAGAGTTTGCATCTATGTAGTCTTATTTAACATATTCCTCTGTTTTTACATTTCCCATAAATTGATCCAGAGGCAATCCCAAAACAATTAGCCATTGAAAACTCTACAAGGGGTCACTATGAGTTGGAACCAATTTGACAGCACCTAACAACAACAACAACAACAAACTGATAGCTAGACCTAGAGGCTTCATCCTTCTACTGAACTTTTCATTTTTGCAAATATGGTTTTTATTTACATATAACATATTGTAGTGTATACAGATCTTAGATATTCAGATGAATAAACTTTGATAATTAGATACACCTATGTAAGTACCACCCAGAGCAGATAAAAAACATATCTATTCACCCAGAAAGTATCCTTTTGTCTTTTTCCAGTCAGTCCTCCCCACTTTTCAGAAAAACATTTTCTGATTTCTGTTTACCATTTGTCTATTCTTGGATTTCATATAAATGAAATTGTATTGTATGTACTCTTTTGTGTCTGATTTCTTTTGCTTAACATATTTTTATACTTATCCATGTTATTCTGAAAACATTAGTTATGTATTTTTTATTTCCATCTGTCTTTGACATTCCTCTCTGAATGTTCCTTGTTTTATAGCATGTGTTCTTATTTTGTAGATGCTATGTCTTCTCTTGGGCTGGGTTGGTAGAAAGCTGTGCTGCAGTCTCTGGGGTCCCGAGTTCAATTCCCAGCACTGCAAAAATGGGAGAAGGACCTGGCAATTCACTCCCAAGGCAATCCCGAAACAGTCAGCCATTGAAAAACCTATGAGGGTTGCTATGAGTCGGATACTGACTCAATGGCACCTAACAACAACAACAATGTCTTCTCTTAAATCTCAAAAGATACTAATTATAAGTTTTTTAAAAAGGTTCTCACCTACTCCCTACATCATTTCTGTTTTCTATAAGTTTCTTTCTTCTGTTTAAGTATTGTCTTTAATTTTGAAGGATTTGTGAGATCAATCTTTGACTATTTGTTCATGTTTAAAAGTGATTAGAAGCTATGTAAGGACCCAGCTTGTCAAGTGGAATTTGCCTTAGGGTGAGCCTGACAAGCCATCTCATTAGGGGGGAGGGCAATTAGTTTGTCTTTGCTATTGCACAGCTTCACCTGGGAGGGACTCTCTACTGCCCCCTAACCCCAAAGAAACAGCCTGCCTGCCCTCATTCAGCAAACTGAGATGGGGAAGGAGCTGAGGATATTACTGTACATAATATTTCACTTCCCACAACCTTTAGCTGAGTCCAGCTTCCCTGTGGTTCCATCTCTTCTGCTGGGGTGAGAGAGGTGGAAGAAAGACCATAACAACACTCAAATGAACTTAAGACAGTGGTGATTAGGGAGTGCTCCTTAGCAACATTTAGCATAAGTTGAGTCCATGTATGGCATCCTTCTAATGAGCACATTTCAGAGGTGACATTAATGATTAAAATGAATAATGAGGACCCCAGATATAATGGTTTGAATATAAAATATCCCCCCACCCAGCTCATGCGTTGAAGGCTTGATTTCCAGCTGCTGGTGCTCTCTTTGGTTGCTATTGTTGGTGCCCTGGAGACAGGTCTGACTCTTAATGACCCTATGTACAACAGAATGAAACACCACCCAACACTTTGTTATGCACACAACCTTTTCATGTTTGAGCCCATGTTGCAACCACTATGCTTCTTCTCATTTTGAGTCATTCCCCATCAGCAAAAGGAGGTCCTGGGGGCTTTACTCCATTCCCATCATTAAAGTCTATGCTACTTTGAGGATGCAACTCTTCCCCTGTTGTTTCATGAATGCCTTCTAGCATGGGGGGCTCATTTCCCAGCACTATATTTGACAGTGCTTCTCTGCTATTCCTAGGGTTTTCAATGGCTACTTGTTTCAGGAGTGGGCTGCCAAATCCTTCTCCCTAGTCTGTCTTATTCTGGAAGCTCATCTGAAACCTATCCACCATGGGTGGCCCTGCTGGTGTCTGAGAGCAGACAGCAGAGTGAGCAGCCTGCTCCTTCACATGCTCCTGCAGCCATGATGTGCTGCCTCATCTCTGGCCCGAAGTAATGAAGCCAGTCAACCAGGGATGGAAACCTCTGAAACTGTGAGTCAAAATAAGTCCTTCTTCCTGTTAATTTGTTTCTCTGTGGTATTTGACACAGTAACAAAAGCTAACTAACATACCAGATAAACATCAGTTGCTCAGTAGATGGTATAGGGTCAAAGGGGACACATACCTTGTTAGGAACAAAGGATTGTGAAATATGCTAAGAGGATAACTGGAAATAACAATGGACAACATTACTGAGTACTTATTACGAGCTAAATATTTTCTTAAGTACTTTACATGAATTTCTCATTTCATCTCATAATAATAATCCTATGAGATCTGCACCTTTTTTTTCCTTTTTACTTTCTTTTTATATTTTTCTTTCTTTCTTTTTTTCAGTACTTTGGGGTTGAACCCAGGACCTCGCCACATACTTTGCTCTAAAACTAGGCTGCACCCCCAGCCTATCTTTTATTTTTAATCTTGAGACAGGGTCTTGCTAAATTACACAGGCTGCCTTTGGCCTCGAACCTGCGTTCCTCTTGCCTCGGCCTCCTGAGTTGCTGGGATTACAGGCATGTGCCACTGTGCTGGGTTCCAGGCCTACACTTTCAACCACTGCATTACACTGCCTCTATGGAAGTAGGTGAAGTGGCTTTTCCTTCCCCTTCCAAGTTTCATTCAAGGTTTATTTTCTTCATTCTCTCATTCCCTTTTCCATCTGCCAAGTACTAAGTTCTTGGTCTATACCCATTCTTGTTCATGAAGCTTCCCTGTCCCCTTTCCCAAGGAATTCTCTATGCTTTGCTGGAGGTTTCTGGGATTTGGGGACCAGATCCTGAGCCATGCTTTGGGACAAGCCTTCTCCCTCCTCAAGGAAATATATGAAGAATTGGCCTGCCATCCAAGCAGGATTCTGGTCCCCTGGTGTAGTGGAAACAGCAGGAGACAGTGTGCAGGGTAGCCTTAGATTCATTCCAAATGATTTTCAGGACTAAATTCACCTCTTGGTCCCAAAGACAGAAAATGTCAGCCCTGGAATTTTGAAAGGCACCAGCTCCTTGAGGAGCGGAGGTATTTCACGGAGCAGAATGGAATCAGGCGCATGCCAGACGCTAAGCACCCACATTCCATAGCAGCCTCCAGCTGAAAAAATTAATTGCCTGCCCTTTATGCCATTTGTCTTCTGCATGGGAACTGCCTCCTCAGAGTGAGGTGGGAGGAGAGAATGCCCCAAGCAGCATGGGGCAGGGTCCAGCCACACCGACCTCTGGCCACTCAGGTTAACCCTTGAGGGCACAGAGGGGCTTGTACGTCAGTCCGTGGCTTCAAAACAGTCTCTTTCAGTCCACGTGACCAGAACTGCCATCAGCAGGGCTGTAGGGATCACCCGAGTCAGCAGCACCCCTTAGGGAAGGGGTCTGGGTGGGGCTTGTCTTTTTAATTTTTTTAGATTTTTAAAAATTTTTTATTTTTCCCTACTTCGTTTTGTTTTGCTGTTGATTTTATGGTGTGCCCTTTGGCAGATTGGCACAGTCAACACCTGGTCAGGCAAAACACAGCATAGCCCGCATTGCCCGCACGTCCATGGTGGGGGGCAGGAAGCCTGATAAGGTCTGCAACCCTCCCCCCAGCATCTCGTGGAGTAGCAAGAAGCCCCTTGAGTTCAGTCACCCCAAGTGGATTGCTCAGTCCCAGCTGTGCCTCCTGTCACCTACAGGTGGCCTGACTGGGAGGAATGCGGACTCAGGTGGGATTCAGATCCCAGTCTGGGGGCACCTCCCAGGACTGCCTCCGCTGCCCTAGGACTCTGGCTTCTCCTGGCCCTGCAGCTATTGTCACTCTGGAGCGCTGCCGCTGAGAGCTAAATGGCAGGGTCCACGAGGGGCAGACTCTGCCACGTGCCTAGAGTCCTTGTGTGGCTCTGGACACGAGTGCACCCTGACCTTGGCAGTGAGGAGACAGGGAGGGACCTCTCTGTGGGGCTGGGAGGGCACAGTTCACATCTACACAGTTTTGCGCACCCTGCCCTGCAGTTCTTCCTTCAAAGTCAAGGTTGGGAGTAAACCTCCAGCTCTCCCTAGACCTGGAAAAAGTGGCAACTTCAAATTCCATCATTAAAAGAAATGCCCATGTGGAGACCCTGGGCTGGCCAGGGCGGCCTGGCCTTGAGGACCCCGGTTGGGGGAGAGAGAGGCAGAAAAAGGAGCCCGTCATTGGGTTGGTGGTGGCAGCAGCTCAGTGCCCTGGCAAAGGGAGTGAGTAAGACTGGGCCGGCAGATGCCTCTTCCCCCAGCTCATTGCAAACCCGATCCAGTCGACAGCACAATCCAAACAGAAGAGGGAATCAGAATGTACATCTTTTGTTTGCCGTGGCAGGAGAACTGTTGAGCAGAGGAAAAAAACAAGCTGAGCTTAGCGCTATCAGCTGTTTCCTGGGGCTCGCTCCTTCCTTCCTCCGAGGGGGGCCTGGCCACTTTGTTCTCGTTCCCAGCTGCTCCTCTGCACCTTTAAGCGGTGGCCTTTGCAGACCTCGGAGGAATGCAGGCCTCGGACCCCAGGGCTTAGCTCAAAGCTCCGCTTGCCAGCTCATAGCTCAGGCACCAGCCAAAGCCAGGGCTCGTTCTCTACTTGCCAGGCAACGATCCTTGCACCAGCCATTTCCTGGGCGGGGAGGAGACGCCTTACCAGAGGCTTCCTGCTCCCCCTGGCACCTCTGGGAGGACACTCCTTCAGAGAGGTCCAAAAAGGAGTGCTCACAATAATGCTTTCGGCCACCACAAAATCTGGGGTGAAATGCCAGGTCACTGGAGTCTTTTCCTGAGGTTCAGATCCCAGCTCTAGCAATTATTAGCTGGTTGCCCTCAGCCTGCTACTCAACCTCTCTGAGGCTCAACAGCAATTACCTCATGGAGATTAAAGTGATAAGGGAGACCAGGTGCCTTCCCAAGGCCTGGCCCACACTAAGTCCTCAAAAAGGTGTCACCCACCCGGGCACAGTGGCGCATGCCTGTAATCCCAGCAGCTCGGGAGGCGGAGGCAGGAGGATCGCAAGTTCGAGACCAGAGGCAGTCTGCGTAATTTAGCGAGACCCTGTCTCAAAAACTAAAAAAAATGGGCTGGGGGCGCAGCTCAATGGTCCAGCACTTGCAAAGCATGCAGGTGCGAGGCCCTGGGTTCAACCCCCAGTACCGCAAAAAAAAAAAAAAAAAAAAAGAAAGAAAAGGTGTCACCCACTATTGCCACCATGTCTGGGTTCTGCTTGCTTCAGGCCCGACAGCTACACAAGAAGAAAAATCCAGAAGCCTTTAAGAGCCCATCAGCTTGAGGCCAGGCATGGTGGTGAACACCAGTAGCCCCTGTACTTGGAGGCTGAGGCAGGAGGATCATGAGTTTGAGGCCAGACTGGGTGACTTTGCAAGACTCTGTCTCAGAAACCAAAAGATAAATAAATAAAAATAATGAACTAATTGATCCCTATGTGTCTGTCAG
Organism: Pedetes capensis; assembly: GCA_007922755.1. Classification (NCBI taxonomy): domain Eukaryota; kingdom Metazoa; phylum Chordata; class Mammalia; order Rodentia; family Pedetidae; genus Pedetes; species Pedetes capensis. Next base: position 69,595 of record VMDO01006200.1, on the reverse strand, counting down.
TTTGTTGTGCTGTTGGGGCTTGCATGTTGCTGTGATGCTGAAAGCTATGCCACCAGTATACCAACAGGGCCACCCATGGTGGAATGGTGGACAGTCTTTAGCTGAGCTTCCAGACTAAGACAGACTAGGGAGAAGGACCTGGTAGCCCACTCCTGAAACAATTGCCATTGAAAACCCTATGAGTAGCACAGAAGCACTGTCAAATATAGTGTCAGAAAATGAGCCCCTTAGGCTAGAAGGCATTCCAGACATGACTGGGGAAGAGTTGCCTCCTCACAGTAGAGTTGACCTTAATGATAGGAATGGAGCAAAGTCCCTAGAACCTCCTTTTGCTGATTTGGCATAACTCAAAATGAGAAGAAACACAGTGGCTACAACAATGGACTCAAATGTGAAAAAGATCGTGTGCATGGCACAGTGCTGGGTTGTACTGTTGTACATAGGATCACTGTGAGTCAGATCTGACTCAACGGCACCTAGCAACCACCACAACAATTAATTAAACATAAAATTCTGTCAGCTTGAGAGAGGGCTTGGGACATCTCAGAGCTCAATAGCTATGATTCTTTCACTGAGTGGGTTCTTCAGTGGTTTTGTGTTCTTCAAATCTATCTAGCAGTAGTCTAAGGCATATTCTCCACAGTGCCTCTAAACTCCCCTCAGTAGACCACATAGCAGGGAGGAGGCAAGACAAATGCCAACACCTCAGAGCTCAGCCTAGAAGTGAGCTGCTTCCTTGCCTATCGCCCAGCCAGCTGCAGTCTCAGGGACCTGCTGGCTCTGTGCTCCTCAGAGAGCAAGGTGCAGACATAAAGGTCAGCTGTGCCACAGCGTAGGAAGAAGAATTGCAGCAGTGGGGACGGTGACTAAGAGTGTGGCTTGGTGTCTTGTACAATCACTTTTTTTTTTTTTTACTGGGCCTCACACATACTTTGCAAGTGCTCGATCCCTGAGCTGCAGCCCCAGCTCAGTTTTGATTGTTTATTTTGAGTCAGGGTCTTGCTATGTGACACAGGCTGCCTCTGGCCTGGAGCATAGGCTGGGCGTCAGCTTCCCGCTCCCGGCAGCCTGTGTCCTCCATGCACAATCTGCCTGAATATCTGTACACAGCAGCCGCAGAAAGTGGCCAAACCAGGATTCTGACCCTCAAGCTCTTTTAATCTGGGCCCTGTGGACCATGTTCCATTTATTACATGTGATCCGAGTGGATGCTCTGAACTTCCAACATCAAACTAGGTGATGAGGCTCCCTTTAGGTGCCTGGACTTTGTTATCTCGCAGGACAGCCCTATCTTGCCCCACTCTGCAGGCCACCTGGGTCAGTGTCTCCTCCTCCACAACTTTACTGTTCCAGGTACCTGACTACTGAGCTCCCAAAGTCTCTGCTTCACCCTCCTCTGTTAGCCTCCTCCCACTTCTGATCATCCTTCAAGGATGGCTATGTTACTTTCCTTCTTTAGTTTTCTTCCTTGGTTCCTGTTCAAAACTCCTTCTCCCAGGAAAGCCATGTTATTGTTGTTGTTTGGTGCCGTGGAGTCGGTGTCCGACTCATAGCGACCCTACGTATAACAGGTGAAACACTATTGTCAGTGCTTCTCTGCTATTCATAGGGTTTTCAATGGCTGATTTTTTGGGGGAGTGGGTTGCCAGGTCCTTCTCCCAAACCTACAGCACCTGGTGTTCCCAGGCAGTCTCCTATCCAAGTACTAACCAGGCCCAACCCTGCTTAGCTTCTGAGATCTCACAGGATTCATAGAAACTCTGTTTCTCACTGTTTCTTAGACACACACACACACACACACACACACACACACACACACACACAGGCCTTAGTGCTGCTGACCATAAAGAAATTCTCTGGGGCTGGGAGTATAGCTTAGTGGTAGAGCATGCGCTTAGCATGCATGAGGCCCTGGGGTGAAAGCCTAGCACAGACAGTAACAATAACAATAACAAAATATCCACAAAACCAAAACCAAAACTAAAAGCCCCACCATCACCACAACCACCAAAAGCCCCCTGGCCTAACCTTATCTGGTAATAGGTCACACAAAGAATCAAACATTCATCTCAAAAAAGGTCCTGCCCTATGTCCACGAGGAAGGAACAGAGAGGCTTTCCTGGGTTTCCTCACCCAGTCTATCAGCATTAGATTGCATTCCTTTGGTCCAATTACCTTTCGGCCTGGTTGTCCAGGCTTCAATCATGCCTATGCATTGAGGTCTCCACAAACCCCCTCTAAGGACACAGTTCAGAGAGCTTCCAGATGGCTGACCACGTGGAGTTTCCTGAAGGTGGTTTGACAGATGGGGCACGGATACTCCTGGCTGTGTCCCTGGCACCCCACTCTATACATCTCATCATCCATGTCCTTTGTAACGTGTTTTATAATAAACCAGTAAGAATGTTGCCCTGAGATCTGTGAGCCACTCCAGGCTATTAATTGAACCAAAGGAGGGCGTGGTCAGAGTCTGAATTTATAGCAGGGCGG
>VMDO01006200.1:20265-67005 GCA_007922755.1 Pedetes capensis | reverse complement strand
TGCAGGATGATTGCTTGTTTGATGTGTATGGGAAACACTCCTACATATCTGGTGTCAGAAGTGAGGTAGGTGGTGGGCTCATAGTAGGAGAAACTGAGGTTTAGTTTGAGTCTGGGGTTTGCTTGCTGTTAAGTGCTGTCATGTTGGGTCTGACTGACAGCGACCCTATGTACAACACATGAAACACTCCCCGACACTGTGCCATGCCCAGCACTATGTCAGTGCTTCTCTGCTATTCATAGAGTTTTCAGTGGCTGATTATTTCAGGAGTGAGCTGCCAGGTCCTTCTCCCAAGACTACAGCACCCGGTATTCCCAGGCAGTCTCCCATCTGAAGACTAACCTAGGTCGACCCTGCTTAGCTTCCAAGATCAGACAGGATCAGGTGCCAGGTTGGTAGGGCTGTGGACGACTCACTGCTTAGAAACTTTCATTGGCTCCCCAGAACCCTTGGCATTGAATTCAAACAGCCTTGTCTGATGCCTCTAGTCCCTGGGGCCTAGTGCCTGCTAGGATTTCCAGTTGCATCCTTGCCACCCTCTCCTCATGACTCCACAGTCCAGGCAGCTGCAGAGCCCCTCTGTCCCAGGCCTTATGTGCCAGCCCTTTATCTACCCGAGGGTACCTCAGCTGTGGTGCTGTGGCGGCTGGGTGCTGGAGGATCTTTGTTGTTGGGGGCTGTGCTGGCCATAGCTCTCGTCCTTGGTCACTAAATGCCAGCAGCACTTTCCCAGTGATGACAACCAGAACTGTCTCCAACGTTGCCAAATACCTCCTGGAGGTATGGCAAAATGGCCGTCAGTTGAGGACCCCTGACCTGAGCAGTTCCTTGCCTCATCCCTCTCCCTCTTCCCTGTCTAGCCTCTGCTTGCCTTCAATACCCCCACTTGGTAGTCATTTCTTCCTGCCAGCCCTTCCGGATCCTGTGACCCCGTGCCCCTATGTTGGACTGGGTGACCCTTCTGTGTTCCCAACTCGGACAACCCTGATCACACCATATGGTCACTGCCCACCTACTTCTTGGTCTCTTCCACATCTTGGGGCTTTATGAATTTGTTTGCCAGCTTTCCTGCTGTGTACTCAGGGCCTAAATCTGTGCCTGGGACACAACTTCCTTCACCTAATAAATTATCCTTGTTAGGGGCCATCAGGTCAGTGTCCAACTCATAGCCACCCTACGTACAACAGGCAAAACACCATTGTCAGTGCTCTGCTATTCATAGGGTTTTCAATGGTGGATTGTGTTTTGGGAGTGGGTTGCTGGGTCCTTCCCCCAAGCCTAGAGCACCTGGTGTTCCCAGGCGGTCTCCCATCCAAGTACTAACCAGGCCTGACCCTGCTTAGCTTCCAAGATCTGATGGGATTGGGCACCACGATGGTACAGCTGCAGGCAGTAAATCATCCTGGACCCCCCTTTCTCCCTTAACCCCACCTCCAAACCATCACACTGATGCCTATTCATCCCAAGATCTCTGCCAGATTCCCTCACTGCTCTGTCTCCATGGCCCCCTCTTAGCCCAAGCCACCCACACCTCACCTGTATTACAAATGAACACAATCCACCCCGCTCCCCTCTAACCCACTCCCATTTCAGCTGGGGCGACCTTTTCAAAAGAAAATTCTGAGCATATTGCCACCGCGGTGAAATCCAGTGCTCTGATGTAATAACCAAGCCAGGCCTGGCCTGCTTGGTTTAGTCTGGCCCCCGCCACCTCTCCAGCTTCATGGGAACCACATGGGCACTTGCTATGTGCTTTTCACATCCTGGGTTCCTTTCCCTTTCCCCAAAGCAGTGGGCGCTTGCCCTGGCTGTTCCATTGCCCGAAATGCTCTTCTGCATGTGCGGTGGATGGTTGGCCCCCATGCCACCTTCAGATCCTCACCCCCTGCCTCCCAGTGGCTGGGGCCAGGGCAGCTTCTAGTGCCCTTGAACAAGCCCTGTGCTCAGAAGCATCCCCACATAGGGGCTTGACGCCATGCAGTGGCTGTCTTGCCATCTGTAATAATTTGTCTTTGAATTTGTGTTTTGTAAGTGAAGTCCAATGAGAATGAAGCACGTGCTGGGTGCTTGGAGCCTCACCTCACACACAGTCCTGCCTCCTGCCACCTCCGTGGCTCCCAGGGGCGGGTCCTTGACTATCTACTTCTCCACCTCCAGCCCTGGCCCAGCGCAGTCATGTTTCCACTTTTCACCCTGGCGGAGGCCTGGACTCCTATGCAGTCCAGTAGGTGTCATTTTTCATTTCACCTGTGATGTGTTGTGAATAGAAAGACCTTAAAATCCACTTGGAGAGCCAGTGAGGGGACTGTCCTTGAAAATTCTCCTGGCCCAGAGGAGGACTGGGAAGGGATTTATAAGAGAGGCAAAGCTGTGTGTCTCTCCTAAGCCTCCAGCAAGGTAGGGATATTCGCTAATTCTCGTGGTGTGTGTACACGAAACAGTGGAAAGGGGCATCTCTACTCTGTGTACTTGATAGTATAAATTCAAAACCACCAGGCTTATGTTCAACGCAGCACTTTTCACAATAGCAAGGATATGGAATCAACCAAAGTGCCCTTCAACAGAAGAATGGATAAAAAAACTATGGTACATATACACAATGGAATACTACCCAGCAAAAAAAAAAAAAGAAACCATGCCATTCACAGCAAAATGGACGGAATTGGAGAAAATTATTTTAAGTGAACGAACACAAGCTCAGAAAGAGAAACACCACATGTTTTCACTCACAGGTGGGAGCTGAATCAAAATTATAAGAAGGAAGAAATCCTATAAAAAGGTCGGTTCATAATAAAAGAAAAAAAAAAGCTAAGAATTGCATTAGTATAGATGGTCTAGAAAATGCATGTAATAGTTCTGACAAGGTAAAAAGAAAGTTCACTACAGAAAAAGTTTCTATCTTAAACAGAGCTGGAACCCAAGGATATATAGAAAAATATTACCATAAAAAGACAAGTAAATGGAAGAGAAGTCTTTGATGGAGGAGCTGGGACGGGGGAAGAATCGCACAAGAGGGTAAGGAGGAACCTATATGAACAATGTACAACAAAATGCATATATGGAAATGTCACAATGAAAAGCATGTCAGAATGAATCACATTAAGGTGTACATTAAAAATTTCCAATTAAAAAAAAAAAAAAAACCAACAGGCTTTAGTTTTCCACACACAGCACGGGCGGATTCCTGACAGTCCAGAAGCTCCCAAGGAGGCCAACGCTCCGCCCTCCCGCACCCCCCCCAGGCCACCTGCAGAGGAGTCACCCAGGTTCTTCCTCCCGCTCTCCCCACGTGTCCCCTTCCCCACTTCCCCGGCAGCCAGCACCTGCTCATCCAGATCTGCCCACCCTTCCCACTCTCCTCAGGTGTACCACTCCAGGGACCGGCCTCCAGCCTTCCCTGACCTCCATGCCTCCTTCCAGATCAATCCGACCACACAGTCTGAGTCTGGCCCTCACCTGTCCTTGAAAGCTGCTCTTTCTGAGGATCCCCGGTTTCCTCTCTGCAGAATCCCACGTGCTGCGAGGCTCTTCGGCAACATTCAGCACTTCAGGCCACTCTGCTCCCTGAAATCCTCCTCTCCTTTGGCTCCCGGGGCTGAGCCTGCCAGTTACCTGCTCAGTACCCAGCCTTTCTTCTTCCTTAGTAACTAGAGCCCGCTCTGCCTCCCAATCCCACATCACTTATCAGAGTGGCCTACAGATGGGATGGGCAGATAACAGTCCTAGGCAATCACACCTAAGTGGAAGCTGTAGGATGAGCTTCAAGGAAAACTCCTGAAAGGATGGCACACTCTGCTGGTGTGTGCATGCCCATTTATTTCTGGCCCTTCTTGCTTTCTCCAGCCTGGAATATGGTCCTGATGGTTGGGGCTACAGCAACCATCTTACAGCACATGGAAAAAGGCCAAAATTATAAAGATGTAGATCCTACCATCCTTTAGCTGCTGAACTAACACTGGCAACGTCTTGACTCCACACTTTGTTCTAGAGAAAAAGAAATCCTGTCTTGTTTACACTATTGGGTTTTCATGATACACAGCTGAGACCCAGCCTTAATTGATATTACTTTATGACTATACCACTCCTGCCTCTCTTACTTCTTAAACTCTTAGCCTCCTTTCTTCCACATCCCCTACATGTTGGTGTTTTGCAGCTTCCATACTGGTCCTCTTCTCCCAGTTTCCCAAGTGGCCTACTGGTGCTTGCTGCCTCCCACAATGGCCCCCAATACCCATATCTTGCCAGATCTTTCTCCACAGCATCACATCTATAGGTCTAAATGCCCAGGTAACATCTCCACCCACCTGTTCTTCCTTTTCTTTTCTTTACTTTTTTTTTTCCTATAGTACTGAGGGGTTGAAGCCAGGGCCTTATGCACACTTTGCAAATGGTCTACAACTGCGATGCACCCCCCAGCCCACTTAAAAAAAAGTTTTTTTTTTAAATCTTGAGACAAGGTCTGGCTAAGTCACGCAGGCTGCCTCTGGCCTCAAACCTGTGATCCTCCTGCCTCTACCTCCAAGTTGCTGGGATCACAGGTGTGCACCATTGTGCCCAGCTTTCCACCACCTGTTCTATAGGAGCCTCCTAGACATACGATCAGCTTTCCTTCAATGCAGCTCTTCCTCTGGTTACTGGAGCTAGAAAGCCTCCTCTTCCCTCACCTTCATACCCAGCAGGTCCCCAAGTCCCGCAAGATCTCTTTTGAATGGCCCCATTTGCTCCCATTCCCATTGTCCTACACAGACTCCCTTGTCTCCTGCCTAGGCCACTGCATGAGCCTCCTAATTAGTTCTGCTACCTCCACCTACCTTTCAAATGGTGGCTGAGTTGGTCTTTGTACAAGGCAAGTTGACCCATGTCAATCTCCCTCTTAAAATGCTTCACTGGCTCCCTGGCTCCCCGCCCCCTAAGAAGGCATTCCATTGCCTTTGCATAAGGCAAGCCCTATGCATCTGGTCAACATCCTTTATAGGAAACCACACAAAATCCTCTGCAGTTTCCCAAACGTGCCATCATTTTTCTCATTTCCTTGCCTGACTGTTCTTTGTGCCCTGTATGCTGAAAATTGTACAAAAATAAAGTGCTAGTGAATATTTCCGATTCTGACCTGAACCCTTGTCTTCCTGGGGAATCTCCCACCTTCCTGAGCAGAAACTTGGTGGTAAACATCTGCTCGGATACTGTCGTTGTTTTTAGGTGCTGTTGAGCTGAGTCTGACTCACAGTGACCCTATATACAACAGACACCTACCTGACAATATGCCATGCCTGACACTGTCAGTGTTTCTTTGCTCTTCATAGAGTTTTCAATGGTTGACTGTTTTGGGAGTGGGCTGACGGATCCTTCTCCCAAGCCTACAGCACCCAGTATTCCCAGGCAGTCTCCCATCCAAGGACTAACCAGGCTGACCCTGTTTAGCTTCTGAAATCTGATGAGATCAAATGCTAGGCTTGGATACTAGAGATCTTGAATTGTTCCGTTATCATAATTGCTTAATTATAATTCCCCTTTCAACCAAAGAATTCTCAGCAAATCACCTTGACCCAAATGAATCAAAATAGGCATCAATTGCCTTAGTTTTCTTCTATATGCTTTCATTTAAAATTTTACTTTCCTTCAATGAAAGTCAGTCCCCCATTCCACATTCACAAGGAAAGGAGATATTTTACCTTTATTGTGCTAGGTGTTAGGGGCTTCTTCTTTTTCTTATCCTATTAAAATTTACTTCTTAAGATGGTGGAAGTTTGGGGTCCACCCCTGTCATTTTCCAAAAGGGTACCCAACGTAGTAACAGCTGAGGAAAGTGGCACTTTGGAGGTGGTTATTGGTGGAATGTATCCAGAACTTGACTGTGGATTTAGCTCTTTTTTATTTTATCATGGAGATCTGACCATCCCCAAGTCACAAAGAAGGCTCCCATTATCTCCCATGGGAAGAGAGCAGAGTAACCTCCAAATAGCCAATTAAGTGAATCCTCTTATTCCAGTCCACTGACGACAAGATAAGAACACAGGGGCTTTAGGAAAAGGGACATGGGAAGAATTAGGTAAGTCCCAGCTCTGCTTGCCCTGGGAATAGACTAAACCCCCTCCCCGCCTCTCTGACCCTGGTGGCCACTCACCCTCTGGGTGACGGGCTGGTCATCCCAGATCTGCACGGCCAGCCCCAGGTCAGACAGCCTGCAGTTGCCGAGGTCATCCAGGAGCACGTTCTCGGGCTTCAGGTCCCGGTAGAGGATCCCGAGGCTGTGGAGGTGCTGCAGTCCACAGACCATCTGCGCTGAGTAGAAGACCACCCGGCTCAGGGCCAGGCCCCTTGGGCCCACGCTGTAGATGTGGAACTTGAGGTCTCCCCCATTCATCAGGCTCATGACCAGGCAGAGGTGTGACTTGCTCTCGAAGGCATAGGCCAGAGAGACAATGAAAGGGCTGCTCACCTTCTCCAAGATCTCCTTCTCTAAGAGAGCCATCTTCTCCCCGTTTTTCTTCTTCAGCCGCTTCTTGTCCAGTTTTTTACAGGCATACATCTTACCAGTGTTTCTCACCTGCACAGCACATACCTTAAAGGAAAGAAAGGAAGAAGAAGAGGTGAAAGTAGATGGTGTGGCAGAGAGAGGTTGTTAGGTGCTGTCGAGCGGGATTCAACTCATAGTGACCCTAAGTACAGCAGAATGAAACACTACCTGACACTGTGTCATGAACACAATCTTTCTATATTTGAGCCCATTGTTGCAGCCACTGCATTTTTTCTCATTTTGAGTCATGCCATATCAGCAAAAGGAGGTCTCAGGGGCTTTACTCATTCCCATCATTAAGGTTGACTCTACTTTGAGGAGGCAACACTTCCTCAGTAGTTTCTTGAATGTCTTCAAGCCCAGGGGCTCATTTTCCAGCACTATATTTGGCAGTGTGTCTCTGCTATTCATGGGTTTTCAATGGCTAATTGTTTCAGGAGTGGGCTGCCAAGTCGTTCTCCCTAGTCTGTCTTAGTCTAGAATCTCAGTTGAAACCTGTCCACCATGAGTGGACCTCCTGGTATCTGAGATACTGGAGGCACAGCTTTAAGCATCACAGCAGCATGCAAAACCCCGCACCAAGACAAGCTGACAGACACATAGAAGAGAGAGGCAGTGGAAATCAATCCAGGTGAAGAGATGGCAGGCTTCTGAGGAAATGGAAGCTGTAAGGGGGAAGAGTTCTCAAGAGAGCAGGGACAACAATGAAGTATCACTTCACCCCACTGTTAGGTGCCATTGAGTTGGTATCCAACTCATGGCAACCCTATGTACAACAGACAAAACACTACTGTCGTGCTTCTCTGCTATTTGTAGGGTCTTTAATGGCTGATTGTTTGGGGGCAGTGGGTTGCCAACTCTTTCTCCCAAGCCTACAGAACCTGGTGTTCCCAGGCAGTCTCCCATCCAAGTACTAACCAGGCCTGACCCTGCTTAGCATCCGAGATCTGATGGGATTGGATGCCATAGTGGTACAGCTGCAGGCTCAGCCCACTAGATTGGCCATAATCATTTTTTCAAAAAAGAAAGGAGCTGAGGGTATAGCACAGGGATGACACTCCTGCCCAGCCAGCAAGAAGCCCAATACACACACACACACACACAAATTTAAAAAGGGAAAATGTCAAGTGTTGGCAAGGATGTGGAGAAATTGTAACCCTTGAGCATCGCTAATGGGAATATAAAATGTGGAAAAGAGCTTGATGGCTCCTCAAGTATTAAATACAGAATGGCATCCTGACCCAGGAGTTCCACTCTGAGACATAGACTCAAGAGAAACAAAAAGAAAGTTTCCAAACAAATCCTTATCCATGAATGTTCATAGCGTTACTATAGACAATAGCCCAAAAGTGAAAACAGCCCAAGAGTCCATTAATGGATGAGTAAGTGGTGTGTGGTATATTCGTACAATAGGATATAAAAGGCTACATACTGTATAAAACTACCACGAGTTATGATTTGAATCTAAAATGTACCCCCAAGGCTCCTGTGTTGAGGGTTTGGTTGCCAGCTAACGGGCTTTGGAAAGAGATTGGATCCTGAGGGCTCTGACCTAATCAGTGGATTCATTACCCCAATGGATCTCCAATGAGATGGCAGAACTAAGAGATGGGGCCTGGTTGGAGGACTAGGTCACTGGGGTGGAGGGGTGCCTTTGAAGGTTATGTCCTATCCTGAGAGCCAACCTCCTGTCTCTCTCTGCTTCTCAGTCATCATAAGAGTCTTAGGGACTACATCCCATCCGCCGTGATGCTCTGCCTTGCCACAAGCTCAAAAACAATGGAATCAGCCCACCATGGACTATAACGTCTGAAACTGTGAGTCAAAATAAATCTTTCCTCCTTTAAGTAGTTCATGTCAGGCACTTTGCCCCAGTAATGCAAAAACTGACAAACACAACCCAGAATAAACAAATCCATGGAGGCAGAAAGCAGGTTAAGGATTGCCAGGGGCTGGAAGAGGTAGGAGTGGGGCGTGACTGGTAATGAGCACAGAGGTGATGAAAATGTCTTGGAACTAGATGAAAGTGAAGGTTACACAAAACTGTAAATGTGCTTAAAGAATTGCACACTTTAAAATTGGTCAGTGGCTCATTTTATGTTATGGGAATTTTATATCAAAATGGTTTTCTACTTAAAAAAAGCTAGGTATAGCCAGGCGCTGTGGTGCACGCCTGTAATCCCAGTGACTTCAGAGGCGGAGGCAGGAGGATCAGAAATTTGAGGCTAGAGGCAGCCTGTATAACTTAGTGAGACTCTGACTCAAAATAAAAAATTAAAGATGGGCTAGGGGTGCAGCCTAGTGGTAGAGCACTAACAAAAAGTATGTGCAAGGCCCTGGATTCAATCTCTCAGTACTGCAAAAGAAAAAGGAAAAAAAAAAAAAAAAAAAAAAAAAAAAAAAAAAAAAAAAAAAAAAAAAAAAAAAAAAAAAAAAAAAAAAAAAAAAAAAAAAAAAAAAAAAAAAAAAAAAAAAAAAAAAAAAAAAAAAAAAAAAAAAAAAGAAAGAAAGAAAGAAAGAAAAAAAACACTAGGCACAGCAGTGGTGCAAAACAGCTTCTACTGGAAGATGTGTGTTTTCTTAGATACACATTCTTCTCTAATTACCTACATTACCACAATTAAGGGAAAAAGGAGGACTTTCATTGTACATTGCTGGAATTCCCCAGTCTGTGGGGCATTTAAGGTGTTCCTGAGGTAGACTCCATAACAAAGATTCTCAGCCAGGTCCTCCTTTTGCTCGTCTCTCCTGCCATCTGTATTTTATTGCACATGGTCACAAGAAAGAAAGGGTGGGGGCAGTGAGCTATGACCTTGTTGTTGTTAGGTGCTGTTGAGACTAGATCACACTCATAGTGACCTTCACAGGGTTTTCAATGGCTGATTGTTTTGGGATTGCTTTGGGAGTAGATTGCCAGGTCCTTCTCCCATTTTTGTGTTGCTGGGGATAGAACCCCCATCCTCAGAGTGCAGAGCAGCACTCTACCAACTCAGCTAAACCTCAGCCAGCTACGAAATTATGAAGTTCTAAATAAGTTCTTTGAGGCAAAAATAAATGAATAAATGAACAAATAAATGTATAAATAAAATAAAAGCGAAATAACTCCCTTTTTTGTTCCGTACTTGTCCTCCAGTCTGGCATTCAGAGACACTTACCTCCCCAAAACCACCTTTTCCCAGCACTCGGAACTCAGTGAAGTACTTGTCCGACACAGGTTGCATCTCAAAGAGTTTCCACTGCAGAAACTTGTCGTAGAAGGGGCTGGCCAGGAACTCCCGGAAGGGCCGCTCCTGCAAAAAAGCCATCGCTTCTGCCTTGGCCAGCGCCACCAGGCCCGCTTGCTCTTCCTCGGTGGTGGCAGCTTGGCACCTGGTGGCCAGAGCTGGGCTGAGGAAGGGGCATGAGGGCCCCTGGGCGGAGCCGCGCGCGCACCTGTCCACCAGCTCCTGCAGTGCCCTGTCCTTGTCCGGCCCTTCCTCAGCCAGCTCCCAGCTCTGAACCTCCTCCAGGAAGCCCGCAGCCTCTCGGTAAGCGGGCACTGTGGAGAGGAAGTCACGGAAGAGGCGACGGCCGATGGGCTGCTGCTCACACAGACTGTGGAAGTGAGGGGGCAGCGCTTGGCGGAGCGCGGCACAGCCCTGGGGTCCTGGCAGCACCAGGCTCTGTCGCTGTCGCTGCAGCTTGCGGCTGTCGCAGTCTGGGGTGTTGCGGGCCTGCAAGTAGGCAGTGTTGGCAATCAGATTGTCCAGGCCCCCCATATCGACCATGGCTGAGCACAGGGGGGATCCCAGAGGAAGCCGAGGAAGAATTCAGGGCTGCCGTGGGGACTGTTGGGTTTGGTGGCCAGCTGGCTGGTTTGCTTCCTGAGGATGACCAACTTCCAGTGGATTTACAGGAGTCCGCTGATCTGTGAGTAGGACTGGTGGCGGGTGCAGAAAGACATTTCTCCTATAAGAAGCTTTGGCAGGCTATGTATAGCCAGCCAGGGACCCACCCCTGACAGGTCACGCTCCCATCTACGAGGTCAAAGCCGCCTGCAGTGCCTGCCGGGTGCACCTGCCTCACTCCCACTTAGGTTGTGCATCATGGGGGCTCTGCACACACCGTGTACCCTGCATATCCGGCTATCAGCTTTTAAGGGAAGAGTAATGATAAGGCGGTGTCTTGTTTGTTGCTGACATCAGCAAGATTTTAAACTATTTCTAATGTTGCATGTTTCCTGTAAGACCACGGCATACCACTGGAAGCAAGTTACAAAAAGTTCGAGAATTCTCTGAACTTAAGAGTCCTGAGGCATGTTTCCAGAGGCCCTTGGGGCTCCAGCCCTGGCCCTTGGGGGACACTTTGGCTCTGTGAGCTGGATGCATCCCAAGTAGCCTACAGATACCCTCTGGCTATGGCTTCTGAGGAATTGCTGTTATTTTTAAGTGCCACCGAGTCAGGTCTGATTCATAGCGACCCTATGTGCAACAGGATGAAACACTCCACAACATTGTGCCACGCTCAGAACTATTGTCAGTGTCTGTTATTAATAGGGTTTTCCAAGGCTAATTGATTTGCTATTGTTTGCCAGGTCCTTCTCTCACTTTTGCTGTGCTGAGAATTGAACCCAGGGCCTCAGTGCAGAGCAGCACCCTACCAACTAGGCGAAATCCAGCTATTTGGAGTAAGTGACTTAATAAAAGGGAGGGGGTCATCTTGACACCAAGCACACCTAACATGGTGTGAGCAGAAAAAAGTCATATTCATGAAACAGAGAGGAAGAGAACATGCTGGGATTATGGGTTCTAAATGGTGCAAGAATTTTCCATGACCCCAAAGATAGAAATCATGTCACTCCTCAGCACATGTCTGTGACTAGTCTAAGAGCGCAATCTAACAAGCGGACTCTGAATGCCATGGGGTCTTCGTGGGACACCAGAGCAATGAAGTTCCAGGGGGTCTGATCACATCTCTGCCTCTGGAAGCCAGGAAGCTTCCCTGCGTGGAAGGGAAGAGACTCAGACCATAGCCGTCACAGACCACAAGCTCACCAGGAACAGAAATTGATTCAGACAGAGATCAGGCTAAGAACCTCTGCTCCAAAAATAACTACTTATGACCCACAGGCAAAGAACACTCAGGCTTTTTCTTTACAAAGCAAGGCGAAGGCAGCTTAAAAACAAAGTCCTTCAGTATTAGGCCACCTTTGGGGCGTGGGGGAGGGAAGAGGGAAAGTCAGTCTTTTTCCAAACAAACCTCTGACACACACTGTGAAAACATCCTGGCGATCACCTGGGCCTGCCTGTCATCCTCCAGCCATTATCCTGCGCAGATACACACTTGGCCCCACGCTCCCGGGAATTATGTAATGAGTTCCTGGGTTGCCCTTGGCTTCACACTGCTGAGTTGTAACCCATCATTTCTGTTGAAGGGATGGGCGATCGGGGTGAGTGGCCACTGCTTAGAACAATGCCATCTGCTCTGACATCTATGTGAGAAATGTTGGTACTTTCTCATTTGTGATCCAATATCCCACATTTCTAAGTAGTGAAAAAGCTGTCTGAGAACTTGTGATGAGGAGATATCTTTTCCTGTGGTTCTTATGAACACAGCAGCAACTGAACAAGGCAGAACTTTGAGAAAACAGAAGAATTATCACGTAGATATTTAATCTTATCATTGGGGAAAACATGCTTTCACTGATGCACACATGTACTATGAACTGCTTGAGTCCACTCACTCTAATACCGTCTAGAAAATCTCTGAGTGAATCCTTTAACCTAGCCCTGTCCAGTTGAATTATTTGAAGCCACAAATGTAATTTAAATTTTTCTAGTAGCTACATTAAAATGATAAAAAGAAATAAGTGACACTAATTTTAATTATCATATTTTAGTCCAATACATCAAAAATGTTATCGTTTCAATACAATTGATTAATGGTTGCTAAAGGGATATTTTAATTATTCATTCATTTTGAGTGCATTAATCAACACATATTGATGAGATTCAGTGTGATAATTCAGTTCATATATTCATTATGCAATTATCAGATCAAGATTGTTTATACTTCCATACAAGATTGTTTATACTTCCATAGTAAACATTTTACAGAATAAAATTAAATAAAATTAAATTAAAAGAAACTTTTTGATTAATATAAAATGACAATTGTATGCAATTATGAATTACAGCATAGTTTTTTGGATTATCATAGAGTTGCTTTCTGTATTTTGCACCTTTTCTCTCCTTCTTTATCCCTTTGAGTTGTTCCCTCTCCCCCTCCCACCTCCACTAACCCCTCTACTCTCATATTGGGTCAACTTGTATTTTCCAATCTTAGATAAGTACAAATACACACACACACACACACACACACACACACACACACACACACACACGTGTGTGTGTGTGTGTGTGTGTGTGTGTGTGTATTCCTTTAATGAAGTTAGATCTACCTCCCACATTTAAGTGAGAACATGCAGTATTTCTCTTTTTGAGTCTGGATTATTTTGCTTAAAATGATCTCTAGTTCCATCCACTTTGCTGCACAACACATAATTTCATTCTTATTTACTGCTGAATAATATTCCATAGAGTATATAGTCTACATTTTTGATCCGATCATCTGTTGATGGACATCTGGGTTGATTCCACACCCTTGCAATTGTGAAGAGTGCTGCATCAGATATAGACATGCAGGTATCCTTGTGGTATGATGACTTATCTTCCTCAGGGTACATTCCTAGAAGTAGTAGAGCTGGATCACATGGTAGTTCTATTTTTAATTTTCTGATGTACCTCCATCCTGATTTCCATACTGGCTGAACTAATTATATTTCCACCAGCAATGTTGAGGGGGATTGATGGCAATGTGTCTTTTACTGTAATAATTTTCTTAAAATTAAACATTCACTTGATTGTTTATCACTCCTTGTAAATCCAACTAAAATTCAAGGGTCTTCTATCATAGTAAAACATCCAGGAGTCCAGTGATATGGGGCATGCCAAGACATTTCTTCCAAGGTGAGGGATATGTTGCTGCACCTGGCCCCTCTCACCACCAAGAGAGCAGCACAATGCCTAGTGGGCTTATTTCTATTTGAGGGGCAGCACATTCCTCACTTGACCCATATACAGAGTGATTCACAAAGCTCCTAGTTTTGAGTGGGTCCCAGAATAAGAGAAGGCTCTGGAACAGGTCCAGGCTGCTGCACAGGCAGTTCTGCTACTTGGGCCAAATGATCCAGCAGATCCAATGGTACTTGAGGTTCTGGTGGCAGATAGGGCTGTTGTTTGGAGCCTTTGGCAGGCCACCATAGGTGAATCAGAGCAGAGGACTTTGGGATTTTGGAGCAAGGTTCTGCCATCATCTCTGATAACTGCTTTTCTTTTGAGAGACACCTCTTGGCCTACTACTGGGCTTAGTGGAAACTGAACACATGACTACAGGCCACCAAGTTGCCATGTTACCTGAGCTGCCCATCATGAACTGGGTGTTATCTGACCCAAGCCATAAGATCAGACATACGCAATAGCAAACCCTCATCAATGGAAGTGGTGTGTGTGTGATCAGGCTGAAGCACATCTTGAAGGTACAAGTAAGTTACATAAAGATATGGCCCAAGTGCCATCATTCCTACTCCTGCTACAATGCCTCCTGCCCCCAGCATGCACCTATGGCCTCATATGGTGTGCCCTGTGACCAGATGACAGAGGAAGAGCAGACTAGGGCCTGGTTAATAGATGGCTCCACACGTTATGCAGCCACCACCCAAGAGCGAACAGCTGCAGCATTCCAGCCCCTTTCTGGGACATCCCTGAAGGACCCTGAGGAAGGGAAATCTTCACAGTGGGCAGAACTTTGGGCAGTGCACCTAGCTGTACATTTTGTTTGGAAAGAAAAATGCCCAGATGCCTAACTATATGCTGATTCATGAGTTGTAACCAATGGTTTGCCTGAATGGTCAGGGACTTGGAAGGAGCATGATAGAAACATTGATGACAAAGGAGAAGAGGCATGTGTGTGGACCTCTCCAAATGGCAAAAGACGTGAAGATATTTATGTCCCATGTAAATGCTCATCAAAAGGCGACCTCGGCACAGAAGGATTTTAATAATCCAATGGAAAGAATGACTCGTTCTGTGGATAGTAGTCCAAGCTCTTTTCCCAATCACCCCTGACACTGAACGAAGTGGACATGGTAGCAGGCATGGAGGTAAGGCATGGGCCCAGCAACATAGAGTTCCTCTCCTCAAGGCTGACCAGCTACAGCTGCTGCTAAGTGCCCAGGCTTCCAGCAGCAAAGACAAACACTGAGCCACAAACGTGGGTGATCAGCCAGTGACCTGGTGGCAGGTTGATTACAGTGGACCACGTCTGTCATGAAAAGAACAGTGCTTTGTCCTTTTGGAATAGATCCTTACTCTGGGTACAGATTTGCCCCTTCTGCATGCAATGTTTCTGCCAAAGCTACCATTTGTGGACTTAGGAAATGCCTTAGCCCCCATCTTGGTGTCCCACCCAGCATGGCTTCTGACCAAGGAGCTCGCTCCACAGCCAAAGAAGTGAGACAGAGGCTCACACTCACGGAATTCCCGGATTGTACCGTATGCCCCACACTCCTGAAGCAATTGGTGTGACAGAATGGTGGAATGGCCTTTCAAAGATGCAGTTACAGTGCCAACTAGGTGACAATACCTTGCAGGGCTGGGGCAAGCTTCAATGCCCAATATGTGGTACTGTTTCTCCTATGGCCAGGATTCACAGGGCCAGGAATCAAGGGGGTAGACATAGGAATGGTCCCTCTCAGCATCACCGTTACTAACCTACTCACAAGATTTTTGCTTCCTGTTCCCACAACCTTATGCTCTTCTAGCCAAGAAGTTTTGGTCTAGACGGGGGAGGGAGCCCACCAGGAAGCACAACAATAATTCCAAGGAACTGGAAGCTAAGACTGCCCCTGGTCACTTTGGGTTCCCCATGCCTCTGAGTCAGCAGGCTAAGAAAGGAGTTCCAGCGTGAGTGGAGTAATTGATCCAGATTACCAGGGGAAATTGGACTCTCACTCTATAGTGAATGTAAGGAGTATGTCTGGAGCGCAGGAGGTCTCTTTGGGCATCTCTTCGGATTACTATGCTCTGTGATGAAGATCAAGGGGGAACTCCAACAACCCAATCCAGGCAGGATGATAAATGGCTTTCAGCATGGATATATTGGTGTTTCAGAAAGACCTGACTGAGCTAGGAGAGGTGGTGCAGGTCTGTAATCCCAGCACTCAGGAGGCTGATGCAGGAGGATGGTGAGCTCAAGGCTGGCCTGGACTATACAGCCCGACTTTCTCAGCAAAATAAAAAATGGATAGCACAGGAGTCCCAGGTGAGACTGATGGTGGCAGGAAAGGGGAAACAAAGCAGAGAGATTCTCAAGCTAGTCAGAAGGCAAAATGGGCTGGCGCTGGTAACGTGTGGAGGGGGGAAACAAAGAAGATGAAGTGTGGACTCCAGGGTCCTGGCTTGGAGGCACTGGAAACTCGTTATGATAGACACTGTGAGAGGGAAACCCTGAAGAAGTCTTTGTTTGTGTTCAGTTTGGGACAGTGGGGTTTGGGGTGCCAGTAGAACACACAAGTAGAGATATTGGGCAGGAAACTGTCTAGAAAGGTTTGGTGACATTTGCAAGTCACAGTGGTGTGAATAACAGCTGATGTAGGCATTGAAGGACCCCCAAGGAGACAAGACTGAGTGGGAGGAACAGGCAGTCGGAGAGAGGAGAATGAGCCCAGGAGACTGGAAAGTAAGGGGCAGAGAAGTCTAGGGGCAGCCAAGAGAGCATGATGCGGTGCCCCAGAAGCCAAGGACAAAATGGCAACTCACTGAATGGGGCTGAGACGCTGAGGAAGAAGAGACAGCACTGGTCAGGAGAGGTAGGAACTATGGATCCTGGAGGAGAACACTTCCGGTGGCACAGGGGCCTTGGGAGTCGGACCACAGTGCAGGGAGAGATGAACGAGCAGAGGCTGCAACAGCAGAACTTTGGCTGTGAAGAGGAGGAGAGGTGGATGGTGGGGAGCTGGAGAGGATGGGGGCAGAGAAGAAAAATGATTGATAGTATCTCATGCCTATTAAAAATGGATAGAAAGGGCCCAGTATATAGGCCAAGGTTAAAATATAAGAGACAAACCATATGAGGCTCCTGAGAAGACAGAAGCTGGGGGCATCGCAAGCACAGGGTAGCACTGACCTTGCATGGCAGACAGCTCCACTCTTAACTAGAGAGAAGGAGGTGCTCTGTTATGAGGGCTTGATGGTGGGTGTTCAGTTTAACGTAATAACCAGGATACAGTGTGATTAAAGGCCGTTATAGAAGTAGGCACCAAATCCAAGGGGTGTGGAGAGGAGGGAAGAATTAATGCTCCAGCTTTTCAGGAAATTTCAGTTTCAAACAAGCATTTTCCTATTAACCCCAAACATTATCCAATGATCACAGACTTAAGAGTTTAACGTAACACCCATAACCTTAGCGTGGACCTGCTCTAAGCTCTTACCATCCATGACAAAAACTGCAGCCAGAAAAAAAAAAATTACTGCTAGACTTGGATGACAAACTTGGGGTCCCTCTTTTCACTCTGCACTCTCTCTGTGCATAGAACAGCTTGGGAGTAAAAGAATCCAGTCTGACACAGAGAAGAAAGCTGAGGTTGCATTTGCAAATGATTATTATGCTCTGTGTGTCACTAAATGGCAGATTTTTATAGGTACTAAGCATAGAAGTTTCATATGCTTTAAAAGGGGCAAAAGAAATTGTAGACCTGCTTAAAGTTTCTCATTTCTATCATAAATTACGTTCATAAACGTTGAAACCTAGTATCTACAATCTGGCAGAATATAAACATTTTCCTCTCCAAACAGAACTCTCCTTTTAATGATGACCACACTGAATATTTTCAAGAAGAAAATATTCTTCTTGAATATGAGCCGCAATAGCTGAATTGTTGTTGTTGTTGTTGTTGTTAGGTGCTGTTAAGTCTGGTCTGACTCATAGCGACCCTCTATATAACAGAACGAAACACTCCCCAACACTGTGCCATGCCCTGCACTATGTCAGTGTGTCTCTGCTATTCAAAGGGTCTTCAATGGCTGATTGTTTTGGGATTGCTTCGGGAGTGGATTGCCACATCCTTCTCCCATCTTTTGAGGTACAGGGGATCGAACCCAGGGGCTCAGAGAGTGCAGAGCAGCACTCTATCAACTGAGCTAAACAATAATTAGTATATTTGAGGGAAACAGAAGATACTTCCTGATAGAGATTCAACTTAGAAATGAACTAAGTCAGATATATAAGATAAAATGAATGTAGATGTTCACACAATGAGATTTTAAAATTCTATCAAGCAGCCCTCTGGAAAGTAAGAGATTTTATTAAAGGAGACCAAAAAATACCATGGTACCAAACAAAAAGCCAAATAAATTCCACAAAGCATATATTTGATTTGTGGGAAAGATATGGGAATTATCTGGAAAAATGTCTTGTGGTTATAATGAAGGCTGAAACAAGGGGATAAAAGTCCAAGTTATTGTTAGTAGAACGTAACTCACTTTGAATTCTGGAATGGAGAAATATTAAGGGTTTAGAACAAATTTCCATAAGTCAGCTTTGAAAAAAATTTTCCCTTACATTCAGTGGAGAATAAAAATAACTGACAGTTGAGAGAATAAAGAAATTGTAAGAAAAAATTAGCAAGTTACACATGTAGACTTCAGCTAAATGCTCATAGGTGGGTTGGAGAGGAGTCATATTAAGATATTTTAACTCCAAGTTTAATAGACAACAGTAACCATGGAGTCATTTGGGAATGGCAATTGAGATGAAAGCCATATTCCCATACATGGGGCCATCATAGAAGGCTGGACTCTTGGCAACTCCCAGGTCAGTTAATGGCCCTTCAATACCTCATTCTTGACATTACAAGGCAAGTAATGATTTTGATGAGCTGGGGTTCAGCTCAGTTGGTGGACTGCTTGTTCTGTGCACTCTGAGCACCTAGGTTCGATCTCCAGCACTGCAAAAAATGGGAGAAGGACCTGGCAGCCCAATCCTGAAACAATCGCAGAACAATCAGCCATTGATGAATAGCAGAGAGGCATTGACACGGTGCTGGGCATGGCACAGTGTCAGGGAAGGTTTTGTTCTGTTGTACATAGGGTCACTTTGAGTTGGACCCAAATTGCCAGCACCTAACAACGATTTTGATGTATAAATGGAAATTAATAAGGCAGGATTGAGTCCTGTGTCATACCAATTCAAGTGCACACATAACTCCTGCCACGCCTTTCATTATCCACTCAGTCTCTGCATTCCTCCCATACATATGTCATGTGTGTATACACACATGTGACTTGATTCAGCAGTTCTTGGATGTCCTCAAATGGGCTCATTTGTGGCTACTTTATATTGTTTACAATAAAATGGTGGGTTGGAAGTGAGGTGCAGTGGTGCATGCCTGTAATCTAAGCGACTGGAGAGGTGGAGGCAGGAGGATCACAAATTCGAGCCCAGAGGCAGCCTGTACAACTTAGCAAGACCCTGTCTCAAGATAAAAAATAAAAAAGGGGCTGGGGTTGCAGCTCAGTGGTAGAGTGCTTGTAAAGAATATGCAAGGCCCTGGGTTCAGCCCTCCAATACAGCACACACAAAAATATTAGTAATAACAACAATAATAAATAGAATAAAATAAAATGGTGGGTTGATGGCAACTGAGCTGGCTGGGAGGCCTGGGGTGGTTGGTCCTCTCTGTGGCCTATTTTCCCAGGCTTCCACAAAGCATAATGGCCTTAGGGCAGTGTTTTCAAGAGACAAAGGCAGAAGCTGCAAGTCTCTAGAGGTCTAAGCTCTGGAATGATATGTCCTTACTTCTGCCACGTCCTATTGGCCACAAGCCACAAAGCCAGCCCAGACTGATAGAAGTCACTGCACAATATTATGACCATGGTTTTCAACCCACCCCAGATGGTGGTAAGTGTTATGGAGAAAAATAAGGCAGGGCAAGGAGGTGCTTAGAGGTCCCAGGCAGAAGGCTGTAAATGTATTTATTTTTTGGTGCTAGAGACAGAGCCCACGGTCTCACACATGCTAGGCAAGCACTCAGCCTCTGGGGTATACCCCAGCCCTAAGCTGAAGTTTACTTGAAAGTAAAGGAGTGAGCCTGTGGCTACCTGAAGGTAGAGCATTTTCAGAAGGAACAGTCAGGAAAAAGTCCTCAGGACTATGTGTGCCTGGTGAGTTTGAGAAATAGCAGGAAGACCAATGCACCTGGACCAGAATTAGGAGAGGAGCCAATAGCAGAAGATGCTCTCAGAGAAGTCAGTCAGGTATTATGGAGTGAGACAGACAGCCCCTGGAGGTGTTCAGCAGAAGACTGCTATGGTTAGATAGGCATTTAACCAGTCTGGAGGCTACTGCAGTAATCCTATCCTTACCACAACTGGAGGATAAGATGGTTTCTTTTTCTCTTCTTCTTCTTTTTTTTTTTTTTTTTTTTTTCCTTTAGTACTAGAGGGTTGAACCCAGAGCTTTGCACATGCTACACAAGAGCTCTACCAGTGAGCGGCACCTTCCGCCCATTTTTTCTTTTTTATCTTGGGTCTGGCTCTTGCTAAGTTATGCAGGGTGCCTCTATCCTCAAACTTGTGATCCTAACCTGTGTGGTTAGTTGGGGCATTTGGGAGCCAAGGGTAGAGACTGCAGCAAGGATTTCAGAGTAGCTCTTTTTGCTTGGCCTCCACACAAACAACAGCAAGTGTGGTGTGGTTGGGAGGACCCCAGTGCTACTGGACTTTAATTAGGGTGACTGTACACACTCACAGGTTCTGTTCTGGACCTTTTATCCCACAGAAACCCAGCACTACGGCCTTAGGGCCATTAAGGGAGATTTTGGTATAAGGAATGGGAGGGACCTAAGCCCATATTTTTTATCCTTAAGAAGATCTAAGGACTGAGTTTATAGCTCAGTGATTAGGCAAGTTGGGATTCAGTGAAGATTTTTGGGCTACACTAAAACTTCCATCTTATAACTGGGGCAGCTCAAAGACTTTGTACACTTAGAAGCCTGAAAACCGTTCTAGAAGACATATGGCATGAATAAAACATTTCCCCTTAAAAGAACTCACCTCTTCCATTTCTTATTTCATTTGCATTTTGATAAACTTCTTGAAAGTGTAGTGATTCTAATGAACTCCAAGGAGCTTTCTCAGATTACCACCACAGGGGACCAGAGTTAAATGAGGAACACAATTATTTTGATTTCAGTGCTTTCGTGAAGAGTTGAACAATAAGACAAATGGAACACCATTAATGCATTTACTTGCATTTTTCACTTAGTAGCAAACATTAAAAGGGTGTTGATTACTGTTTTAAATAATAATAGCCATTTTCTCTCTTTCTTTAAAAATATTCAAGGTTATTTTATTTTATCCTTTATTTGACTACCCACCCCCCCCCCACTGGGGGTTGAGCCCAGGGCCTCACACTTGCATGTTTTGCAAGTGCTGTACCACTGAGCTGCGCCCCAATGCTTTTTTTTTTTTTTTACTTTTTTTGAGACAGGGTCTTGCTAAATTACACAGACTACCTCTGATCTCGAGCTTGTGATCCTCCTGCCTCTGCCTCCCAAGCCACTGGGATTACAGGCATGTGCCACCACACCTGGCCCCTTTATTTGACTTTTTTGTGGGATGGAACCCGGGGCAACACATTTGCCACTCAAGTGCTCTACCACTGAGCTATACCAGCTCCCCACTTCCTGGTTTGTTTTATATAGAGTAAAACACACACATCTTTTTTAAATTAGTGATTTTCTAATGCACACCATCATGGGTAAATGTACACTTCTTAACTGTACAGGCTGATGAGTTTTCACAAATGTACGCACTTACATAATTATCACTCAAATCAACACAGAGAACATTTCCATCAAGAGCTGAAAGCTTTCTTATGACCCTTTGCAATAAATGAGGCAACCATTCTTCTCATTTCTGTCTGTATTGATTAGTTTTGCCGGTTAACTTCATACAAACAGGATCATACGGTAAAGTACTATTTTGTGCCTGTATTCTTTGGCTCAACCTAATGCTTTGAACTTGCGCTCTTCCTGCCTCATCCTCTTCAGCTTGTTAAATACTGGCGAGTGCCTCAACATAAGGTTGAAATTCATTCACCTTGCACCCTGTATCAGTAGTTTGTCCCCCTCCTCCTTTTAGCTACTGGGTAGTGTTCTTGACTATGAATATACTGTTCTTCTATTGACTTGGGTTGTTTCCAGTTTGGGGTTATTATTACAAATATGAACAAGGAAAAGAAAAACAGCTTTGTGGATTCGTTTAAGTCTTTTTGTGGTCATAGTTTCATCCCTCTTTGGCAAATACCTAAGAATGGATCATAGGATAAGTGTGTACAGCATATTCTCGAATCTAATCCTTGCCCTTTCAATAGTTTTAGAGGGCTAAAAAAAATCAGATGTGGATTAGAATCGTTTGTGGATTGGATTTGTGGTTGAAGGCTCTCATTATTGCTGTGGACTGTGAATACCAATCCTGGAATTCTAATCTGCATCTGACTTTTCAGCCGTACTGTGGCTGCATCTGCAGCTGCATCTGACTTTTCACTGTGGCATCAGATCTTCTTGGAACATAAGCAGGGTTGGGTCTGGTTAGTACTTGGATGGGAGACTGCCTGGGAGCACCAGGTGCTATTCGCTTGGGAGAAGGACCCGGCAACCCAGTCCCAAAAATCAATCAGCCATTGAAGACCCTACAAATAGCATAGAAACACTAACAATATTGTTTCACCTGTTGTATGTAGGGTCGCTATGAGTCGGACACTGACTCGATGGTACCTAACAACAAAACTTTTGAAAGGATGAAGATTAGATTCGAGAATATACAGTATTTAACTTTTTAAAACACACCCCTCCTGTGCATTTTTTATTCCCATTTGCAATATACGCAAGTTCTAATTCTTCTACATCTTCAGCAACACTTAGCATGGCCAGTTTTTTTTTTAACTTGAGCTTTTCTAGGGAGGTGTGTGCTGGTATTTCACTGAGACTTTAATTTGATTTTCTCATGGGGAATGTTAGGCACCTTTTCATGTGCTAACTGTCTATCTGTATGGCTTCTTCTGTAAAGTTTCTCCCCCATTATCCCACTCTTTAATAAACCTTTTTGAAGACACAGTCCCATGGGGCAGTATTTCATTCCCTGACCCCTTCTTTAATAGAGGAGCTAAATGCTGTGCACTGAGGCAGCAATGGGAAAAAGAAGATAGCTGCGTAAGAGCAGTAGATTTAGTTTTTTCCAAACAATTGACATTTCTCAGGACAATTATAGAAGCAATCATTTTATTTGTAAAAGGCTCCATGTACAATTTCAGCTTAAAGTTCCAAAAATACAAAGAACAGTTATTTTTGAACCTTTGCATAAAATTAGAGTTTGGAAAAATATCTAAAAGTGGTATTCCAGCCTCTGTAACACAGTGTTTCTAATGGAGCGATATATATATGATTTTTTTCTTTTCTTTTTTCTTTTTCTTTTCTTTTTTTTTTTTTTTTGCAGTACGGAGTGTTGAACCCAAGGCCTCACGCTTGCATGCTCTGCAAGTGCTGGACCACTGAGCTGCACCCTCCAGCCCATTTTTTTACTTTTTGAGACAGAGTCTCACTAAGTTATGCAGACTTCCCCTGGTCTTGAACTTGCGATCCTCCTGCCTCTACCTCCTCAGTCGCTGGGATTACAGGTGTGCCCCATCTTGCCTGGCTCCTAATGGAGTTATATTTTGAGACATAATCTTATTCAAAACCTAGCCAAATTTGGGTCATAATGGACATGTTAAAGGGTCACCTAAAATTTTTGCTTTACAAGCTAGTACAATAAAACATATAAACACAAAGATGTCATTTTAAAGATAAAATGATCTCTCAGATCCTTTCTAATTCTCAGTCTATGAAAACAAAGTACATATATCAATTATTCAAGTATTAGCAATTGTTAACTGTTATTTTTGTGGTACTGGGGATCAAACCCAGGGAAATACCCTACCACTGACTGAGCTACGTTTCCAGCTCCTAAGTGAACTGTTACTACTGTGACAGAAAAATATAGGTTAATCTATCCAATATCCAGTCCCAATTCCTTTCCCCCCTGCTTCCTCTATTTTCTTCCTTTTCCTTCCACTGGCTGGGAAACCAAAAAATTTATCTCTGATTTTCCTTTGCAGCTAGAAGTAGCCACATGACATAATTCTGGCCAATGAGGCTGATCAAAGACACCAGGGAGGCAGCTCACCCAAGTCAAAACCTTGGCAAAGAAAAAAATCCTCTTGTCCCTCACCTTTCCCCAAGAATGTGAACAATGAGGCCCACCAGAGAGTATGGCAGTCAGTTCACGACCGCTGCGAGAGGAGGCAAGGAGGAGCCCTAATGCTGACAGTGTCACAAGCAACAAGCAGACAGCCTGGTACCCGACGGCACCACTAACCACAAAAGCAGCCCTGGACTTCCTATCCCTGGCCTTCTTATTGTGTGAGACAATAAAGCCCTATCTGTTGAAGTCAGTGGAGTCGGTTTTCTGAGATTTGCTGCCAAGTGTATTGTCAGATGGTTCCCTAGTTTTTAAAAGAAAATGCCATACCAAACATGAAATTAACTGTGCACATTATGTACCAGTATCTCTTTATTGAGCCCACCTTTAGCAAGGAACTACTGGTTTTTGGTTTTTCAAGGAGCTCCGAGAATTGAGACACAATTATGCCTCTACATAAGCAGAAGGGCTTAACATTTTCACCATATTGTCTGTTCTATGAACCAAATTGAAAAACATTTATAAATTCTAGGAATAACCTGTACCAATACTGTGTTAGCGCTCATGAAAAATAGGAGTTCTTGTTTTCTTTTTTTTCCCTGTAGTGCTGGGAATAGTGTGTTTGGGCACGCTAAGCAGGTGCTCTACTACTTTACATCACTAGCCAACGAAAACGTACCAAACGTTTTAATATACTACTTTTTAAACCAATGACACCTTGCTCTTCCTCTCTCTCAGACTGAGTCTATTGTAGGTTCCACTGGCATCTGTGGCTGGCTGGGGAAGGATTTCCTCTGTGTGCACAAGCAACTCAGCTTTTCTTTTCTCTCTTTTTCTTTCTTTTTCTCTTCTTTCTTTCTTCCTTCCTTCTTTCCTTTTTTCTCTCTCCCTTTCTTTTCTTTCTTCTTCTTCTTTCTCTTTCTGTTCCTCCCTCCCTTTCTTTCCTTTTTCATTTTGTCATACTTAGGAGTAGGGGTTGAACCCAGGGCGTCTTGCATGCTACTAGGCCCCTTTTTACTTTTTGAGACAGAGTCTCACTAAGTCGCATAGGCTGCCTCTGGCCTCAAGTGTACGATCCCCCTGCCTCAGCTTCCCAAATTATTGAGATTACAGGTGCATGACATGGCACACAGTAGCTTTTATTCTTTTAAACTCCCAGCTGGGCACACATCTATAATCCCAGGAGGCAGTAGCAAGAGGGTCCCAAATTCAAGGCCAGAGGCAGCCTGTCTGAAGATAAAAAATAAAACAGGGCTATGGTGCAGCTCAGTGGTAGAGCACTTGCAAAGTATGGCAAGCCCTGGGTTCACACCCATAGCACTGCAAATAAATAAGCCTTTTTCAGTGAATGAACGTTTATCTTTACATCAGCTATGACAGCAGCACACTAGCACACAGTGAAATAGTGCTTTAGTTTGAGGATTGAATGTCACCCAAAGGTCCATGTGTTAAAGGCTTGGTCCCCAAGGAGGTGCTATGGACCTTTAGGAGGTGGGCCTTCTAGGAGATCCTTGGGTCATGGGGTGGGAGGCAGGGGTTGTGCCTCTGATCCCTTGGCTGATTGTGTTTGCAATTTGGCCGATCCCGTATGCAATTTGCTTTGCCATGCACTCCCTGCCATTGTCATCTGGTATCCTTGTCAGCAGCCCAAAGTCATTGGGCTGTTCGGTCTTGGACTGGAACCTCTAAAAGTGTGAGCTAAATAACCTTTTCCTTTTGATAAGTTAATTATCTCATTTTTTAATGGTAACCCAAAGCTGACTAATGCAAATGGTATGGAACACTAAGAAATGGTTTGGCCAATAGCTGAAAACAGACTACACAGTTCTAAAAGTCCATCTATAAATGAAGAAGTCTGTGTGTACCTTTATTGAGCTAAACGCTGAAACACGTGAAGAAACTTCAGAAAAGTAATTCTGGAGGAAAATATGTTCAGAGAAGGTATTCTATTAAGACAGCAAAAGCCAACACTGGGCGTGGTGGCACACGCCTGTAATCCCAGCGGCTCGGGAGGCAGAGGCGGGAGGATCACAAGTTTGAGACCAGAGGCAGTCTGCGTAACTTAGCGAGACCCTGTCTCAAAAAGTAAAAAAAAAAAATGGGCTGGGGGCGCAGCTCAGTGGTCCAGCACTTGCAAAGCATGCAAGCGTGAGGCCCTGGGTTCAACCCCATTATCGCCAAAAAAAAAAAAAAAAAAAAGACAGTAAAAGCCAATGGTAAAGAACATATATTCTAGAACCAGACTGCCTGCATTCACATCTGCTTTCCATTTACTAGTTCTGTAACCCTTTGGGCTAGGGTTTAGCTCAGTTGGTAGAGTGCTACTCTGCACTCTGAGGCCCTGGGTTTGATCCCCAGCACTGCAAAGATGGGAGAAGGACTTGGCAGCCGGCTCCCAAAACAATCAACCATTGAAAACTCTGTGAATAGCAGAGAAGCACTGACAGTGCTGGGCATGGCACAGTGTTGACGAGTGTTTTGTTCTGCTGGACACAGGGCTGCTATGAGTTGGACTCGACTCCACAGCACCTAACAGCAACGACACCAGTTTTATAAACCTAGGGCAGAGATTAGTTGGCTCACGCTCACCTAACAAATTACCAGAGTCCAAGTTGCTTAAATGACAGAAAATTACTTTCTCACTGTTTTGGAGGCTGGTAAGTGTAAGATGAAAGTGCTAGCAGGGTCAGTGACTTTGTCCTTGGGTTGCAGATGGCTGCCTTTTCGCAGAGTTCTCATGTGGCTTTCTTGAGGAGATCTTTCTTTCTCTTCTTCTTTTTTTCTTTTCTTGTTCTTGTTTTTTCTTTTTTTTCTTTTTTGTGGTGCTGCAGATCAAACCCAGGACCCCAGAAATGCTAGGCAAGTACTCTACTATTGGGCCACACCTCTAGCCTCTTCCTTTTCTTATAAGGCCACCAACTACTTCCAAATATAACTACATGGGGGGAGGGAGTGGGACACAATTTAGTCCATAGCAGTTGGTTACTTAACCTCAGTGCCTATGTTTCTTTAGCTATAAAAAATTGATAGTAAGAGAAAAGGATTTTTGAGAGGATTAAATGAGTTAATATATGTAAAGCTCTTAGAACTTGACACAGTGAATGTTACACAAGTTTGATTATTATTAGCCATATTTTAGCAAATTGCTAATAGGGAATTCTGACTTCTTAAAAATATATTGAAATGTTTGCATTATATTAGTCGGGGTTTCTCAATCCCACTGCTATTAACATTATGGGCCCAATAACATTTTGTTGTTGTGGCCAGCTGTTCTGTGCACTGTAGGAAGTATAGCAGCATTCCTGGCCTCTACCCACTAGATCCTGGTAGCATCTCCACCCCTACTTGTCACAACCACATATGTCTCCTGTGAGGCAAAATCATTCCTGGTTGAGAATCACTGCCATAGATTTCTCAAAGACACATATGAAGCTATAGAAATTTATGTTTAAAATATTAAGTCATTTTGAAAGTTTAAGAAATTCTTACAATACTTAAATAGGAAGTTACGTCAATTAATCCTTTTTTATAGTTAATACTAAGGTTTTTCATGTAATACTGGGTCTTTTTATTTTGGCCCGTTTCCCCCCAAATGCAATGAATTAGCCAACTAATGATTTAAAAATGTATAATTCTGTTTAAGGATTAGGTTTAATTAGTAAAATAAGGCTCACAATCAACATTCTAGTTTTCAGAGATAATCTTTTGAAATGAAGGTTAAAGAGCACTTAAAACAGATTTATATTCCTGAGACTTCCATGATTCCTAAATCTGGGTAGAACAGAGCCTTATAAATGGGTGATCTCAACAGTGCTGTCCAACAGAACTTTTTTCAATGATGGAAATTTGTGTTCTGTAATAGTGAATATGGAAGCCATTGTCCACATGACTACTGAGCACTTGAACTGTGGCTAGTACAACCAAGAGAATTCTTTAATTAACTCAAACTTAATAGCTGCAAGTGGCTAGTGGCTAAACTACTAGACAGCACAGATCTGTACCCTTTAAGATAGAAATGGCTATCTTATTTTCATTTTAATAGATTCAGTCAGTGGGATAATCAGCCCTGTTCCCTTGTCCTGCACAGAGGACTACATCCAGACATTAAGAGTGTACGTGGAGTAGAGATGGAGTTGGAAGGAGGTAGGCAAGTGTGATGGTTTGAATCTAAAATGTCCTTCAAACATCATGTGTTTGAACACTGGTTCCCAGCTAGTGGGGCTGTTTGCAGAGGCTATGGAACTTTGGGAGGTGAGATTCTAGCTTTGCGGCAGTTCCACTCCGGGATGAGCCTTTGGAGATTTTTACCGTGAGCCCTGGTTCTGGTTGCTCCCTGCTTCTGATCTGCCATGTCATGGGATAGTCTGCTATGAGCTCTGCTGCCTGTCACTGTCACACCTGCCTCGCCACCATTGTGGCCTGATTCTCGAGTGTGCCTTCAATAAATACCCCCTATAAGTTGGTTTTGGTCAGTTTCTTTGTCATAGTGATGTACCAGCTTACTAATATAGAAAATTGATAAGAGAGTGGGGTCATTGCTGTATACCATGTGGTTCTTAGGCTGCTGGAATTTGTTTGTGGGAAGAGTTTGGAGATGCTGGCAAGAAAAGCCCCGGAATGCTGTAAGCAGAGCTTGAGGGGAAGTTCTGAGACAAGGAAGACCAGAATGCTGTCTCTGATAGAAGTACAGATGGGGCTCACAGGGTTTCAGAGGAAAATGAGGACTCTACTGGGCACTGGGCTAGGGACAATTCATGTTATAATCTAGCAAAGAGCTTGTCTACAGTTTGTCCATATCCTAAAGATTTGAGTGAGGATGAATTAAAAGGTATTGAACTAATTAAGTTGGTAGAAGAAATATGAGTAAAGCAGGATATAGAAAATGTGGCATGGTTGTTGCTTGCTGCTTTTAGCCAGGTTTATAAAGGAAAAAACCCAGCAAAAGGCACAGAAGAAAAAAAAACTGAAAAATGTACAGATTAAAGAAAAAAGACCTGGTTTATTTAAGGTTACTATGACTGGGCCAGTTTGGGCAAGGAGGCTGTAATTGTTGAAGAGAGAAGTAACATTAAAAAAATAGTAGGAAAAAAAATCTCTTCAGAGCACAGGTCAGGCCTCTCCCATCTAAGGCTCCCAGACTGGCAGACCCGTTTGAAACTTTCCTTTTAAAAAGCCAATGCCTCTAGGACATTCTGCTGGAAAGGGACTACCTAGGGAAATGGTATTTCAGGCTGGGCATACAGAGGATGCCACTGCAGCTGTGGTTCAAAAGGGGGAAGCTACTTCTCCAGGTGGCAGCAAATCTTGGTGTTGAATGAACATGTGGTACTGGTCTTACACACATGAAGAACACAAGACTCAAGAGGTTATGAAGGCTGCCAGCCAGGTTCCAGAAAACAGCCTGCAAGGCCAGGCAATGTATACCAGGGTCAGATGCCCTCCAGAGAGTCCCTGAAGGGTTGATGCATGAATCTTGGAAGGAGGAGCCTAAGCAGCAAGGGAGACCCCTGATGTTGGAGGTGCATCACGAAACATCTGCTGAGGAAAGCTGCCAACAATGGGTGGAACCAACCCGAGAGCCATGTGTGCTGCAAATGACAGGGCCATGGTGGCAGGCTACACAAGCTTGTTTGAGCCCAGATGACATCACATGTGTCAGATGCCAAACATGGAGCCTCAGGGTTTGTATCCTTGCTATGGACTGATTTTTCTTTGCTATGTCCCCATTCCAGAATGGGGAAAGCTTACTCTGTGCTACTGTATCCTGGAAGTACATAACCTGGTTTTTTTTGTTGTTGTTGTTTTGCAGGGGCTCACAGCTAAGGTTGTCCTGAGTCTCAGTGGGGAGTTTGAGCTTGGGCTCTTGAGCATGGTTGAGAGTGTTAAGACCCTGGGGACTCTTGAAATTGGATTAAATGTATTTTGCATTCTGAGATGGCCATGACCTTTGGGACCAGAGGTAGTGTTATACCTTGGAT
Organism: Pedetes capensis; assembly: GCA_007922755.1. Classification (NCBI taxonomy): domain Eukaryota; kingdom Metazoa; phylum Chordata; class Mammalia; order Rodentia; family Pedetidae; genus Pedetes; species Pedetes capensis. The sequence continues at coordinate 37,174 of VMDO01006200.1, read as the reverse complement.
CTAAAATGTCTCTCAAAGGTCATGTAGCTGAACACTGGGTCTCTTAGCTGGTGGTGCTGTTTGTGGAGGCTCTGAAACTTTGGGAGGTGGGAGTCTAACTTTATGGAAATGGCTCCTTAGGGGTGGGCATTGGGAAGCTTTTACCAGGAGCCCCCATTTTGGTTGCTCTCTGCTTTGGATCTGCCATGCTGCAAGGTCATCTGCCATGGGCTCTGCTTCCTGTTGCTGCCATGCCTACCCCACAGCAATCATGAGCTGATCCTCTGTGAGTCCCCTGATAAGATTGTGTCAGTCAGTTTCTCTGTCACAGTGAAGTACCTCCGGACTAATACAGCAACTGAACAGTCCATCCGAAGCCAATACTATTGCAAGAGGGGCTGTTTCAGTAATACGAATTTGAGATGGCACAGATATTGACAGCACTGCTGGCACTTAATGGGTAGAGGCCAGGGAAGTTAGGTGGCCTGGAATGTACAAGAATCTCAAAAGACGACACACAGATCAGTATCTTGTGTGACTCTCATATCATTTGTGTAGCAGAAAAATCTGTTCACAATGATCTGAGCCTAGAGCTCTTCTAAAATTAACTGAAGTTTCCCAAAACACAATTAAATAATTCAACATCATCTAATCAAATGGGAAAAGTTCAATACTTAACTTTTGTGTTGGAACCCACAATTAAATGTCACAGCATGCTCTTTCTAATGAAACAGTATGTACCAAACTTTCAGAGGGCCATGCAGATGAGCTGCTGCTGCTGTCCCAGGACTGGAGGATCAGTGCCGCTTTGTCCTAGCCCCTCCTCCTCTTCTGCCCTCAGATGCTGATGTACAGTATAAACAGGGCTTTGTTAGGTACTGGCACCGGGGTTTTGCTGCATGGATAATCAACTTATTCCCACCACCCTCCAGATTTCATTTACATACTGTCATATTGACCTAAGTAACTCAACAAGTCAGACTACTTCCCTCTTCACTACAAAGCCGAGTACTTGGATCACATTATGGGGGCAACCTTTTAAAAAGTGAAATAAAAAATTACTAAAATAGTTCAGTGCACAACAATGAACACATTCAGATGCCCAAATGTATCTGGTATAATTTGGGGGGAGCTGGAAAATTTGAAAAAATATATAAGCTACTTTCCAGAGAAACTGGATTAATAAAAAGCAGCCAATATGGAAGCACACAGACTTCTAATTATTACATTTTAAAACATTCTTATATGTTGCCCCATTCCTTAGATTTGAAAAGATTCGAATGGTAAACTCTGAATATGCAGATATGAAGTAAAGATTTTTAAGTTTTTTTTGTCTTTTAAGTTCCTATTAGTAGCCTCTATTATAGAAGAACTAAAAATGGCCTTGTGGTCCATATTTTGTTACAAAATAACCTCCTCTGCATGTGAATGAATTTGATAAAATTTAAGTGTTTTCTTGCACTTACATACTTGCAGGTAATAAACTTTTTTTTTTTTTTTGAGATAAGGTCTTTCTTTGTAGTTCAAGCTGGTCACAGATTTATGATCCTCCTGCCTCAGTCTCCTGAGTGCTAAGATTATAGGCATGTATTACCACACCCAACCTTACAGTTAAAAGTTTTACTGCCAAATGAAAAGTACATTAATTTTCAAATTATTAACAATTTAGTTCATAAAGTTTAAGGTTATACATAAAATTATAACAACTTAAACAGAACCATTTACTACAACACTGTGTGATAAACTTTTTCATCCACTACTATACTAGTAAACATTACCCTCCAATACTTTGTCTAAAACATACAACGTCATTTGACCAGAGCGAAAAAATGTCCCTTTCACCATTCAATAATGTAACAGTAAGAGGAGTACAGATCTAGGTTTTCTTAGGAGTCAAAAGTAGAGAATAGCTTCAAAGACAATCAAAATCCCATATTGCCCAAAAGTTACATTTATCCTGTTCATTGGTCTAAAAGTAAAATTCTTATTTACATCAAATAAAGATAATATTAGGAATAAGTTGAGGATAAGAGTCAAGTTTTAAACTGTACTTTATTTGTTACTATAACATTCTCTTTTTAAAAACTGATCGACCATAAACATGCAAAAAGTTCTGTGATGGGAACTGCTTCCACAGTCCCTTGTATAGGTAAGTGAAAGGGTCTTTCGATTTGGAGTCCTCTCCTTTGTTATAGTACTTCTAAACAGTGTGTGTGATGCACACCACAGAGGTAGGAAAGACCATCTTTAATAAATTATCTTCTTAACTGTAGAGAATTTCTGAAAATTAAACTGAAGAAACACTGAAGCACGCCTTTGATGAGTCCCAAAGGACCACAGATCCATGGCCTTCTATTGAAGAGTTAATCCCCTCAAGTGTCCTAGCCTTTGTGGGGCACTTGACAGCAAGATCTACCACGGTTGGTTGCGAACAACTGCACCAAGAAAGCCTCCTGCCACTCTCATTTGCCGATTCTTTGGACCACCCAGTCCTGCTGGCAGAGAGGGCAGCGATTGTTCTGTTTCACCCACAGGGACATGCAGCAGTTATGGAAGGAATGATTACATTCTCCCCAGACCACTGAAACAAAGAAAGAAAGAAAGAAAGAAAGAAAGGGGGGGGGAGGGAAAAACAGTTGACACATTTCAATTTAAATTACTAAACTCAAAATTATAGCTTATTTTATATTATAAAAAAAAGTCATAGTTCATAATCCTGAGTAAAGATGGTTAATTGGTCAAAATAACTTTTTCTATTTATAAAAAATACAAACTTAGATTTGGAAATTACACTTAAGGAAGTAATCAGTGTGTCTGGGTAACTTTCCATCCCTGTTTGAGAATCTCTGGGTGGATGTTCCTGAACAGCTCCACATACTGCCTTCTTGAAGTTAGGAGATTAAAGGATTTGAACCTTCCTTACATCCCACACTTTCTCAGTCAAGCATGTACCTCAGAGATCTTTTAGGCTTTACATTATTGAAAAATGTCCTCTTGTTTTTTATTTGCCAAGATATAATGATTTTTATACATTCTGAGTTCATAGTTAGCTATAATAAACAGACGACATGCTTGTAAATATTATCAGCTATACATCTACTAAGCTGTTATCTGTTGTTGTTGTTAGGTGCCATCAAATCAGTATCCGACTCACAGCAACCCTTATAGGGTTTTCAATGGCTGACTGTTTCGGGATTGCCTTGGGAGTGGATTGCCAGGTCCTTCTCCCATTTTTGCGGTGCTGGGAATTGAACTCAGGACCTCAGAGACTGCAGCGCAGTGCTCTACCAACTGAGCTAAATCCCAGCCCAACCTGTTATCTAGAGGTGATGAACTGTGCTAAGTCATGCACAAGAAGCACAATTCCTCAGGTTACAAACAATGAAATCTTCAAGTGTCTGGCTGGAGAAAGGTATCTTTCTGTGATCAGGGAAAGTGGCCCATCCCTCATAATTCCAAATTAATATTTTTTAACAAGTAGCATGTAAGATAAATTTTAAATAAAGGGAAGTCACCCATAATCTGGAATAATGCAACCTCAAACTTGGGCCACTTTCAAATTTTAATGCAACCTCAAATTTGTGCCTTGCTTGACCCACTGACATATGAAACTGAAGATTAAGTGAAACAGAGAAAAAGTACTTCTTGTAAAAATTGGCTGAGGAGGTAGAAAACACAGGCAACATTGTAAGTATTTCAGAAGGAATAAGCAGAACTTGATCAAAACGGCATCAACCATTACTATTAAGGAGCTGTAAGTAAACTACATGAATACAAAGTATAAACTTAACTTTTTATTCTAAGAAAATCTTTAAACACTTTAAAAAGCAATCTAAAAATGATCACCTCAAGTAGGACACAAAAACCTTTGAACTACTGCAAATATTTAGCCTAATGCAATTTTTGAAGTCTAAGACTATGAAGAGAATTTAACAGATGTCAACACATAAACCACATTAAAAAACAAAAAAAGACAATTTTTTCCTACCATAGTTAGTTAACTGTATCATGAAAGTATTAAAAACTAAAACACGTTATTAAAACCCAAATGACCTGTAACATAGCCAAAATTCAAATAATATTTTGACAAATTCCTTATTTTATAATCTTCTTAATAAGAGATAATTATTTCTTTTTGGTTAATAAAATGTTTACTATGCTTATGCCTGGTTCTTAATCACAACAATAAAAGGACTTGCAGGTTCATTCCATTAAGGCCTTTAGAGAACCAACACATTTTATATTAATAATAGATCACTGCTTTACAGTTTATTTTTGTGTATTGATAAAGTCAATCTTAACTGCAAATTCAAACATCCCCACTGAGAGAAAACCTTTAGTTGAAAAAGCAAGAGACAGAAATTACAACATACCAACACAATCCTCTTGTTTGTTTTCAGCTTGACATCTGAGACAGGCATCTAAAAGTAAACAAATAGCAATTCTCATTCTGATTCTCAGAATGCAATTTTTAAAACCCAGACACTTCAAAATCAAATAAAAGCCCTACGGGTTAGAGATGAAGATAAAAGAGCCATATTTTTAATTTCTCATCTGAAAACAACTTTTAAAGAGGAAAGCACAAGGCAGTCTAGTAATTTACTTATGACCCCGAGCAGTTTCACAAGAGTTAATGACTCTATTTGTACAAACTCTGATAAAAAGATGTTTTGGCAGTGCCACTAGAGAAAATCACTGGAAAAAAATATGCCAGACTCTACTATATTGCAAGTTACTGTTAGCTCACTGGGCATGCTCATTCACATGGATTGAGCTTAGAGGCAATTTATCTTTAAGACACCATTTTAAATAAGCCATACCTATATATTGGTATTTGCTTATACATACATAAAGAAAATGTAGAAGGATACCTAAAAAACCAACAATAAAGTTTACTCAATGAGGATGGAATAAGGAGTTTTCATCATATACCTTCTTAAATTTTTAAATATGTAAGTGCATAACCTAAATAAAAGTAAAATCAAAACACTTCTATAATTCTTCCATAAAAAATTTTCTTGAGTCATATATTTGTTTTTCCTTCAGCAATCATAAAAAGTAATTTCTTACTCTCTCCTAACACACATGTGACTTCCTTCAAAATAAACTATTCTGTGTTTTTTTTTTTAAACGCGTCCCTACTGGTGGTGATCCAAGCAAGACAGGTGAAAAGACAGGATGGCACAGAGGGGGAGCAAAGTCTTGGGAGCCAGGCAGATATGCATTTGCTACTTTCAATGCCCTGGAGTAATTATGAGTCTCTATGAGCTGTACCTAGGGTTGCTATGAGCCAGATCCAACTCGATGACACCTAATAACAACAATGAGCCTCAATGTCTGCAGCTGTATCACCCCAGCATCCATGACTATCAGATCTTGGAAGCTAAGCAGGGTCAGCCTTGTTAGTCCTTAGATGGGAGACTGCCTGGGAATACCAGGTGCTACAAGCCAGGGAAAAGGACGTGGCAGCCCACTCCTGAAACAATAACATGAGCCTCAATCCCCTCACTTGTATTTAAACAAAGAGGATAATTCCATAAGCAACACTGGTACCTATTTGTTTACAAATAAAATAAGATTGGCTAATCTTTAAATACTAGGTTCTTTCTAGCTCTCTTTATATAATTCTGAGCCTGACACATCTACTCAAGAAGGACAAAATATTTTAATAAATTACTTGGGAGAAAGTACTAGGAATGGGAACTTCAAGGGTATGCTATAAGTTTCAAAAATTCAATCTGTAGTGTTATTTGCTTGATGAAGGAAGGAATACAGAATATTTTAGAGACTAATGAAATGGACTCATTCACTAGCTGGAAAAGGAGTCTAGTTTGGTAACAGGTACCTCAAATCAACTGAAAAAAATAGTTTTTAACATAAACAGAGAAAAATAATTCTGTAAAAATAGCAACAGAGGGCTGAAGCCTGCTTCTCTTCTTACACTGGCTCATGGGCAGGCATTTGCTTGCTCCCTCTCCACATGCTCTTACCCTTAAAAAAACACCACCACCCTGGCTTCTGCAGCGTGGATGAAAAACCACCACCACCTCTGGAGGCTTTCTTCTATTCCCAAATTACTGAGCATCTACTCGGTGCAGGGATTTGTGCACTGGGGACATCAAGATGACCATGTCCTCCTCTCATGGAGAGCACTAACAATGGGGAGATACGAGCAGGAAGCAACAAAATCCCATGCAGGCCATCATAACGGAACAGTGAAGACATGCTGCCTGTAGCTGGCTCTAGTTCTGGGCACTTGCTGGATTTTAAGAATATTAAGAGTGGCGATCCCAAATTCCTCTTTCATAAATTAGGAAAACAAGGCTCCAAAAGGTTATGTGAAATGTCTCATATAGTCACGTTCTCATACAGGCATGAAAGTTACTCTGGCGTTTATAACTTGGCTGTACAAGTGAATCTATTCCTGTTTCTCATCAGCACTTGCTCATTGTGCCTCCTGTTCCTTACAGGATGAAGGCAGGAGGGTAGACTCCAAAAGGATGTTACCCACACTGAGATGGGAGGATAGGTAAATCTTGGAGTAAGAAGTATAAGTCATTTAAATGTATAATACAAATTCCAAATACCAAAGAAATGGGATTAAGTGGGTTCCTGTAGCTGAATCTAGAAATCTGTGAATTACACTAATAGCTTTTAGTTTCGTTATCAAAAATCAACCCTCAAATTCCTAAAATTTCAGATAAAAGAAAAAAATGCTTTTAATGATGCTCCCAATCTCTAAAATAATACATTTCAGGGGGGCACTGTGGAGCATGCCTATCAGCTACTGAGGAGGCTGAGGCAGGAGGATTGCAGGTTTGAGGCTAGAGGTAGCCTGCGCCAAAGTAACTTAGCAAGACCCTGTCTCAACTTGGGGAAAAAAAAAAAAAAGAGAGAGAGAGACTGGCGGGAGGCTCAGTGGTGGAGACCTTGCCTAGTGTGTCTGAGGCCCTTGGTTCAACCCCCAGTACAAGAAAACAAGAAAACTGCATTTTTAAGGAGTACAACAGCAGTAACACTTTTCAGAATGACGCTAGGGTAAGAACTAGGAAATCTTAAAAACAAATTTCCTTCTGCTGTCACCTGACCACTAAGTGACCACTAGGATCTCACAAACAAAATAGAAAAAGTTTCCAGAACACTTTCCTGAACCCAAAGTACAGTTGCTGTAAATACTCAAGATTAATCATGCAGTAGAATATTTGCTATAATTAGAAAGTTAATGATGAATGTGAGTCATTTATAGGCCATACTTTGACCTACTTTAAATAACCCAGTAAAGTCTGTTGCAAAATTTCAGTCATTATTTTAGGTCGTGCATTTCTACTTACTATTTATTTTTTTCTATTGGGGAGAAAATACCTTTTTAAGAAAGAAATTCTTTAAAAATGCCCCTTTGGGAAGATTCTTCTTAAACTTCAAAGGAAATTTAGGGGATAAAGGTTTTTTGTTTGTTTATTTGGTTTAGCTAAGTTTGCCCTGCAAAAGAACAAAATATTAAGTCTCCTGGGTCAGTTAAAAATACTTCTAAACGGGAAATTATGGTTCCAGTTCTTAAGCAAGGGCTGGGGGTGGGATAGCTGTATTATAGGCAAATGAACTAGATTTTTAAAAAACAAAATAAGTAATCATATCCACAATCAATGACTTTCAAAAGCAAAACAAACAAACAAACAAACAAAAAAAAACCTCGTTGTAAATCTTTGAAACAAGCCTTTATGATACACTTGCTCTTTAGGCAAAATACCGAGTGATGAAACAAGCCCTCCTGAATGAAAGACAGAACACAACCTGAGAAATCTGATTCTAGTCGGTTTAAAGATTCAGTCCCTTGGCTGGGTGCTTGCTTAGCATCTACTGTGGCGCTAGGTTTGATTCCCAGCACCGCAAAAATAAATAAGAACAGACTCATTCCCCAAGAAGAGCAAGGAATTCTCTGTTTTCTCCAATTCCCTCATCTTTAAAGGCAAGTCACAAAATTTTCAAACTACATAAACTTGTAGTTTCTTCAACTGCTCTCAAGAAACTACACCATTTAAGACGCTTCATAGCTCCTGTCTTTCAAGATGGTCTGAGGTCTCAAAACAGAAACCACATAAAACCCAACGAGATTAAACTGTCCTGAAATGGTCCACTTGGTCCAATATTTTCATTCAAAATATTACAGAAAGATGGGCTCAGCGCTAGAGCGTCTGCCTAGCATGCTCAAGGCCCTGGGTTCAATCCTCAGCATCGGCAAATAAACAAGAAATTATGGAAAGATGTATCTGTGAGAGGGGGTTCCCACAAAGGCATGACAGAGCAGGGCAGTATCTTCCCTAGGAAATGTCATACTATTATGGTGGGGAGGAAGCAAGATGAAATTTTATGTTTCTGAATAAAAGGTTGAAGTCCTCCAGTTCCCATGACACGTATTTTTTGAACTTCCCTTTAAGCCAAGCGAGTTCCGACTCGTCTTAAATCAATCCAGATTTAAAAGCCAGTCCAACCCTAGCAGCTAATCCGGAAACGCAATGGCCGAGCACACTTCTCTCTGCAGCGCCTCTCGAGTAGAACTCAGTGTCTTTTGGCGAAAAGATGACCGAGCGACACCTCGGGGCGCGATCGGAGCCATCAAAGGGCGCTGCTGAGTCACGGCTTTTACCTCGGAACCCTTTAGCAGCGTCCCCTTAAAGAGCTGGGGCCGGCCGCACAAACAGAGTGGTTCCTTCCTCCCATGTCCCATCAAACCATACAGTTTAATCTTCTTGGCCACGCCCATCACTACCTAAAACTGCCCGGCGCAGACCCCATGGTTGTGCCCGTTCGTACCCCCAGAACACCGGCCGCCCGGAGCCAGGCGCCGGGTGGACGAACCCCGAGCCCCCCGGCGGCAGCCGCAGCCCTCCCGGCCCGCAACAGCCTGGGTGTAGCCTGTGGCCCCCGCGGCGGGGTGTTTCGGAGCATCGGGCGCCGTTCCATCCCCACCCGGCCTCGGCCGGCGAAGGCCGCCCCACCGCCCCGGCCTCGCGTGCAGCGCTTACCCATCACCTGGACCCTGCAGATGGCGCACGTATCGCATTCCACGTCCCAGCTCCACATCGCCACCGCGTTCCACTTCTTCAGCGAGAACATTTTGTCGCCGCCTGACTTGGAGCCTGCGCTCCCGGCGTGAGAGGACAAGGCGCACGAATCCTCGCCGTCTTCCACGTCGGCCATGGCGGCGCCGCGGAGCCGGCGGCGAAGACGTTGGGCCGAGGGAGGCGGGAAACTATGGCGGCTCGGTGGGGCCTCCCGAAGGGCCACAGCGCCGCCCGCAGGCCGCGTGTCCCGGAGGAACCCCGAGACAAGCGGCCCGCCATTGGCCGGCGCAGCCCAGTGACGTCAGCGCACTCCGGTGCCAGGGCGGGGACTGCGGGCCGCGCATGCGCTGTGGCTGGTGTGTGGGGTCCTCTGGAATTGAGTCTGCGAAATCGCGCCCGTGGGCGCTTACCTCAGACCTGGCTACGGACAGGGCAAGGACACGTATGCTACTTCATACCTTTATGAAACTTGCCGCTCTCAGAAATTATCTTGTTAACTTGTTTATTCGTCCCTTCCCTCCCAAAAGTAAAGTCTTATCAGAGCAGGGACTGAGGGTTTAACCACCTGTCTCCTCTTACCCTCAAAAATGCCCAGCCACAGCAGGTGCGACTGTTCCTCGAAAGAATGAGTAACCTTACTCATCTAGAAATTTGGTACAATGGTTCTTGAATGTTGTGGTGTCAAGACTCCTTCTGAGGCAGGAGAAAAAGACAGGGAAATTTGAGGGATGTGGAAAGGGAAAGACCCTTCACCCTAGGATTTGGTTTGAATCTCACCAGCTGAGAATCAAGAATTTTGATAGCTCCCAAGAAAACTGCTGTGAGGATTGCCTGCATAGACATTATTTTTGAGAGGCATATTAAATAATAAAAATGTTAAAATAGCAATTAAACTATGCTTTTGTTGTAGTTGTTAGGTGCCCTCGAGTTGAGTCCGACTAATAGTGACCCTAAGCGATACTTAAGATCAAAATATGTAAAACTTTTGAGTTCTTACCTCACAAATGGGACTAGGGGGCGCGTTTATCCCCAAACACCTTTCTGTAAGCCCACTTTAGTGACACCTCCTTAAACCCAACCTTGTAAAGCTCTGTGTGTGTGTGTGTGTGTGTGTGTGTGTGTGTGTGTGTGTGTGTGTGCGCGCGCGTGCGCGCGCGCATTGTAAAGATATCTACGGGCTTGTCTCTTACGAGCCTCATGTTTACGTCTCAAATGTTGTTAAGTACCGTCAAGGTGTGTCCGACTCATAGCAACCCTCATAGGGTTTTCAATGGCTGATTGTTTTGGGGTTGCCTTGGGAGTGGATTGCCATGTCCTCCCATTTTTGAGGCACTGGGAATTGTACCCAGGAGTTCTGAGACTGCAAAGCAGTGCTTTACCAACTGAGCTAAATCTCAGCCCTATGTCTCAAATACATATGTTAAACTCACTAGCTTTGTTTCACTCTCTAGCTCATCCTGAAATTTTTTTTCTGTTACAAAGCCAAGGACCCAGCTTAACCTGAGATCCTAACTAGGGAACTCTTCAGGTTAGGTGACAACGCTGGACTGCATATCTCACCGTTGCTGATACTTCTTACTTAAAATTTGTTGAGATCTTCAAAAGGCTATATATCTATACCTACCTATTCCCCATGTGTCTGTCAGCTTATCCTGCTGTGGAGGATTGCATGTTGCTTTGATGCTGAAAGCTATGCCACTGGTATCTCAGATACTGGCAGGGCCACTCATTGTGGACAGGTTTCAAATGAACTTCCAGACTTAGACTAGGGAGAAGGACCTGGCAGTCCACTCCCAAAATAATCAGCCATTGAAAACTCTATGAACAGCAGAGAAGCACTGTTAGAATGCTGGGCATGGTACACTGTCTAGTCCAGTGTTTCATTCTGTTGTACATAGGGTAGCTGTGAGTCAGACCTGATTCAACAGCACTTAATGACAACTACAATATACATCTACATCTATGTATGAGATATATGCATAGATAGAATTTTATTTGTCTGAGATAAGGTGTCACTGTATAGACAAGGCTAACCTCAAACTCTCATTGCTCCTACCTCAGCCTCCTAAATGCTGGGATTTACAGGTGTGTGCTACCATGCCCAACTAGGTGTTTGTTTTCTACAAATTTAAAACAAAAAAATGGGGGCTGAGATTTAGTTCAGTTGGTAGAGTGCCTCTCTGCAGTCTCTGAGGTCCTGGGTTTGATTCCTAGTACCACAAAAACGGGAGGAGGACGTGGCAATCCACTCCCAAGGCAATCCCAAAACAATCAGCCATTGAAAACCCTATGAGACTTGCTATAGTCGGACCCAACCCAATGGCACCTAACAACAACCTCTGCCTGAGGTGTGATTCTCTCCTAGATGTAATTGTCCCAGTCTGCAACCAGTCACCTTTGACTCTTCCCCCTTCCTCACCATCCAGATGTCATCATCCCCTCCTTCTTCCGTTAGAAGTTTCTAGAGTCAACCCAACTTTCCATTCCCACTAAGTCTGAACTTCAGTCCCCTGCCTCGGAGTCCTGGGTTCTGGTTCCTCTCCTGCTCCTCCCTCAGACCCCTCAATCTAACCAGCACTCAATCTAACCTGCCTGGTTAATCTTCCTCCAGCTCCCCTTCTACCTGGCACTGCTCTGCTCAAAATGTTCCGTGGTTCTGCATTATCATAGAAACAAAACCAAAATGTCCCTGTTGGTCATTTAAGTCCCACTTCAACTTGGCCCCAACCTACCTTTCAAGTGTCACCCCGGCACTCCTCTGTAGGACCCTGGTCAGATTGGTCTTCTCTATCTCCCAAACACACCCTGGGCTGTCATTTAACATCTCTGATACCACACAGAACTTCCTCCACTTCCTCTGGCTGGATTTCCTTTTGCACTTAGGAAAATGTCCTCATTTTTGTGTCCTCAGTGACCAATCTTGGCTGCCACATAGCTATGTCCTCCCAGAAAATCACAGCACTTGTAGCTGGGTGCAGTGGTGCAAGCCTGTTATCCCAGTGGCTTCAGAGGCGGAAGCAGGAGGATCGCAAGTTGGAGACCAGAGGCGGTCTGTGTAACTTAGCAAGACCCTGTCTGAAAAAGTAAAAAAAAAAAAAAAAAAAAAAAAAAAAAAAAAAAAGGGCTGAGGGTGCAGCTCAGTGGTCTAGCACTTGCAGAGCATGCAAGCACGAGGCCTTGGGTTCAACCCCCAATACCACAAAAAAAAAAAAAAGAAAAAAAATCATAGCACTTGTTATGTTTATTGTACTCTTTGGGCACCAGGTCACATAACATCCAGAGTGCTGTTACTGATGCTTAAGAAGCTCATCATAATTAAATGAACAATTTTAATTTTGTACAAATTGACAGTTCATTGATGATAAAACCCTTCAAATAATAAAATGGCTATAAAGTGAACAAACCCCACCACATGCTGTTAATAGAATCTTCAGACTTCCTATATACGTACAAGCAGACACAGAATAAATAGATACACTTAATTTTCTTTAACTGTGGGAAAGTACACATAAAGTATACCATGTCAACCATAATTAAGTGTATAGTTCAGTAGCAGTAAGGATACTCACATTGTTGTGCAACCCATCTCCAGAACATTTTCATCTTGCAAAACTAGAACTCTGTATCCACTAAGCAACAACTATCCATTTCCCTCTCCCTCCAGTTCCTGGCAGCCACCACTCTACTTTATGATCCTGACAACCCCAAGTATCCCATATAAGTGGAATCATACAGTATTTGTCTTTTTGTTACTAGCTGGTTTAACTCAGCATGTTGTTGTTGTTGTTAGTTGCCAACAAGTTAGGTATGACTCATAGTGATCCTATGTACAACAGAATGAAACACTCTTCCACACTGTGCCATGCCCTGTCTTATTGTCAGTGCTTCTCTGATAGTCATACGGTTTTCAATGGCTGGTTGTTTGGGGATTGTTCTTAGAATTGGGCTGCCAAGTCTTTCTACCATTTTTTTAGGTGCTGGGGATTGAATGCAGGGCCTCAAAGAGTATAGAGGAATACTCTATCAACTGAGCTAAACCCCAACCCCTAACTTAGTATAGTGTCCTCAAAATTCGTCCATTATGTAATATGTGTCAGTATTTCTTTTTTTCAGGCTGGAAAATACTCAAATGCTGTTCTACAAACATTTTCCTTATCCATCCATCCATTGATGGACATTTGAACTGCTTCCACCTTTTGGCTACTATTGCTTCTACGAACATGTTGTTGTTGTTGTTGTTAGGTGCTGTCAAGTCGTGTCTGACTCGTTGTTGTTGTTGTTAGGTGCCGTCGAGTCGGTATCCAACTTATAGCTACCCTCATAGGGTTTTCAATGGCTGACTATTTCGGGATTGCCTTGGGAGTGGATTGCCAGGTCCTTCTCCCATTTTTGCGGTGCTGGGAATTGAACTCGGGACCTCAGAGACTGTAGCGCAGCGCTCTACCCACTGAGCCAAATCCCAGCCAGTCTGACTCATAGTGACCCTCATAGGGTTTTCAATGGCATATTATTTTGGGATTGCCTTGGGAGTGGGTTGCCACGTCCTTCTCCCATTTTGGGGATGCTGGGAATTGTACTTAGGACTGCAGAGACTGCAGAGCGGTGCTCTACCAACTGAGCTAAACCCCAGCCCTCTACAAACATGGTATACCAATATTCCTTCATGATTCTGCTTTCAATTATTTTGGATATATACCCAGATGTGAAATAGCTGGATCATACCACATTAATTCATTTTTTTCCTTTTGCAGTATTGGGGATTATTGTGCATGCAAGGCAATTGATTTATTTTAATATGAATGTTCATGTTATTTTCTAGCCTAATTTTAAAGATAGTATTACTTGGATACCACTCAACATAAGCCCTAACATATCCACAATATTCTTTTAAAAGACTGCATAGTATTCTACCATATAAATTTATTTCTATGTATTCTGAGAACTCTGTGAGATATTTACTTTTTTTCTAAAGTAAAATAAACAGCACTTGAGTGAGTAGTATTATACATATTTCCTCTCACATATGTGAGAATATATCTGTAAAACAAATTTCTAAAAGTAGAATGCCTGGGTCCAAGGCTACACAGTCTTCATTTTTGATAGAAGATCTAAAGATCCAGGCTAGGGCCATAACTCAGTGGTAGAATGCTTGCCTAGCATGCCCCAAACCTCTGAGTTTGATTCCCCAGTACCATGGGAAGGGTAGGGGGAAAGCACATTGATTTTATACTCCCACCCAGAGGAGGTGAGTGGCAAAATTTTAAAAAAGAAAGAAAGAAAGAAATAGAAAAAGGTCTTTCTCTCTTTTTTTTTTTTTTTTTTTTTTTTTTTTTTTTTTTTTTTTTTTTTTTTTTTTGCTCTCTATAGTAGATACAATTTCTCAGGAGATTTCACACCTTTGGATATATAAGTACTGGTAGATTTGTTAAATTGCTGTTAATGGTCTCCAGCCTTCCTTATCCTGTCCAATGGCATATATTGTTTCAACTCTTATATTCTGTTATTGTTCACTAGTAATGTATGAAGATCTTATTTTAGTAGTGAGGTCCTAAGATCCTTGAGAGTGGAGATAATTTACTATGCTCTGTTCCCACCTCCAGAGTTAATTTGTCTCCATGAACTTGTCAGCACTTGTTCAGTATGTATACAGAATGGATTCTTATTTTTTACTTCAAAATGAAAAGGTCTTTAGTCTTTTTCTCTTTTTTCTTTTTCTTGTGTCCTAAGTGTCCACTCAGTCCTAACACCAACAATAACAACAGTAGCAACAGAAGCCACTAATATTTCTGATTGAGGATTAGGAACCAGACATTGTTCTAAAATGCTTGGCCTGCCCCAGTCCACTCAAAGGTCACCAAAGGAGAAACTGCTACTCTTATTTGTGTCTTACACAAGGGCAAATTGAGGTGCAGTGAGGTTAACTGACTTTCCCCAGGTTGCACATTTGGAAACCAGCAGGTTCTCCACAGAGAATTTGGGCCCATCTAATTAACCCGGGCATGTGTTCATGCATGTGTCATGGCTCATTCACTCAACTAGCTCAATTTATCATCCATACACCCATCCACCACACCTGGTCCCTCTCTCATCGGACTGTCTGACATCTTTATGTGGAGTAGAGAGACTGCAAGTTTCCTACTTGCAAGTTAGGATCAGAGAAGATCCTAACTTTTAGGGTGTTATCTTTAAGGAAGTGTGATTATTTCCAATCATTTCTATCATTCACATCTATAGGTATATTCATGAAAGATATTGTCTTTCTTTGATAAAGTGTATGAATTCCTTCAAATTATAAATTTCTCATGCACAAGAGAAGCCCCAGAGAACTGTACCTGTTTTTTTCTTCTTTTACTAAGACCTGTTGGGAAACCATAGTGGCTAGGATTTAGCTCAGTTGGTAGAGTACTGCTCTGCAGTCTGTGAGGTCCCAGGTTCAATTCCCAGCACCACAAAATGGGAGAAGGACGTGGCAATCCACTCCCGAGACAATCCTGAAACAGCCATTGAAAACCCTATGAGGGTCACTATGAGTCAGGCACAACTTGATGGCACCTAACAACAATTGGGAAACTGACATTTTAGGGAATGGCAAGTGGGATAGAATTAGCACTACTTTAAACTTTCATAAAATAGTCTTATCAAACTTTAGAACTTGACAGGGGTTTGGTTACAATGAAAAACGTTATTACAAAACAAGCAATGTCTTTCTAGGTGTGTCTGTTCCGCCATGGAAAGAGATAACATCCATATGGAAATATGGCATCCCTATTCAGTTTTTAGCCTGCAGAGGAACAAATGAGAAATCATAAATTAAAAAAAATAAGAAGGTGAACTTTGCACAGTAAATTATTACCTTCTAAGACACAGCACAGGCTTCATAAAAAGTCTGGGTAAATTCACCTTCTCACGTCTACAACAGTCCTGTAGGAACTAGATTTGAGCAAGGGGCAGGACGGAATGGGGAGGTAGGATTTTCTCTACTCTTTGAGGGTTCTTTGACTACTTTCTCTTGATACAACCATCACCCGTCTGAAAGAGATGATGGGTCAGGGGACTGTACCCTAGAACCTAAGTTCTCATACTGTCAGGTGCAAAATCTGGCATTGAAGGCCCTATCTATTCCAGCTGAGGCCTTGGGCTCCAACCAGAGGGCCCCCATGGCTACCGTTCACGAACACAGATATTCAAGAACATACCTTTTTCTTCTTTTTATGGGTAGTGGTAGATTTCTTGCTATTTTTCCAAATAGATCTGAAGGTATCTGAAGAGATCCGGGGAGTGATTGCAGCTTTTAAGACGGGGAGTTTACCTGATGGGGAATAACATTCACAAATGGGTAGGACAGCTCCCAACTCCATTGGAAGGGCTGGATCTCAGGCTCCTGAGCCCATTGCATGGGTTCCAGTATTGAAGGTCAAGTCATTAAAGATTCCCTGGTGGGCAAATAAGTGACCTCAGGCTGTTAATTTGGATTTCACGAAAGAGGTGGGATTAGAAATTAGCTGCTTAACTTGCAAATGATAAAAATGCAGAAACAATCAACAGAAGAACATTAGTTCTATAATCAGGTGTATTATTAATGGCTTTTAGTGTTTATAAAGCCTGCAGCGGTAGCCCAGTGGCATTGATCCCGTGAGATCTCTGAAGCTAAGCAGGGTCGGGCCTGGTCAGTACCTGGATGGGAGACTGCCTGGGAACACCAGAAGCTGTAGGCTTGGGAGAAGGACCTGGCAACCCCCTCCCAAAAATCAATCTGCCATTGAAAACCCTATGAACAGCAGAGAAGCACTGACAATAGTGTTTCCCCTGTTGGACAGAGGGTCGCTATGAGTCGGATACCGACTCGACGGCACCTAACAACAACAACA
>VMDO01006200.1:0-20165 GCA_007922755.1 Pedetes capensis | reverse complement strand
TGTTTATAAGGATGCCACTAGGGTTATGTTACCAGAGATTTTCCCTGTGGGATCCAATCCGTAACCCTGTTTTGAGAAGTCTTCCTTGGTGATCAAACTAACAATCTGAAGCACTCCATCAGAAGCATCCCATAATTATTTCAGCTCAAGAGATAAACACAGGAAGGCTACACGTGATATATACTACTAAATTTGGAAAAGCCTGATTACCTGAACATTACTTTTTTAATGTGTTTTAAATGAGTACTTGTATTTGCAGGTAGATATTTCATGATTATCTTCTCATTTATGCAAATCAAACCATTAACCAAACAAGATGTTTTCCTGTTCCTAATAGGTACTCAATGATAATCGTTTTCCATCAAGCTGTCTGAGACTGTTCATCATTAAGATTCACTAGAGTAATGGTCAGAAGATTGCCTGCAGCCTTGCAATGCCTTTTGCAGCAACATTTATTGAAAAAGATCAAGGTGCCAGAAAAACTAAAATGAAATCACTAACCTGCCCTCTGTTGATGGAGCTTAAATTAAAGCTAAATCTGAATTAAGTTGAATGGAATCATTCTGTTGAATTTGAATTCAATTCTAATGGAAAAGGCAGTTGATGTTCTGTTTCTCAAAAATAAGTAGATAATTGAAAAATCTTGGGATCATTTGATCATTAAAAAATGCAATAGTTTTAGTTTTTAAAAAATGGCAATAAAGCCAGCTGCTGTGACACATACCTATAACCCCAGCGAGTTGGGAGGCTGAGGAAGAAGATTGTAGATTCAAGGCCAGAGGCACCCTGCACAATTTAGCAAGACTGTCTCAGAATTAAAAACAGAGCCAGGTATGGTGGTGCACACTGCTAATCCCAGACCCTTGGTAGGTGGAGGCAGGAGGATCACAAGTTTGAGACCAGAGGCAGCCTGCATAACCTAATGAGACCCTGTCGCAAAATAAAATATAAAAAAAAATGGCTGGGGGTGCAGCTCAGCGGTAGAGTGTTTGGTAGGCACTGAGAAGCCCTGAGTTCAACCTCCCAGTACTGAAAAATAAGAAAATAAAAAAAAAATTTAAAAAGACTGGGGCTGCAGTTCAATGGTAGAGCACTTACTAGTGCACATGAGGTCCTGGGGTCAATCGTGCAGTACTGAACAAAAAGTAGTGATACAGCCGACAATAATATTATAATTCTTCTCTCCAAAACACTGTCAGTATTAAAAGTAAAATGCAACCAGTCCCTAAACAAAATGTGCCGGTCCCTAAGACCATTTTGCTGAAGAAACAGTGAAGACTGGGTGCTTGCACTACTTAATTCTCTTCTCTTGATCGGCCACAGCACACGCCAAGAGTCATCTCCACTTTTTTTTTTTTAACAATTTCATTTTCAAATCTGTTTTTGATGCCTTCCATTGAGCTGCATTTAAAGTGCCCTTTCTTCATCTCCTGGTCTCCAAATGCAGTAAGAACCACCATTATGCATTCTGGCCGTGGGTACTGAAGGAGAGGAGAGGGTGGCTATCATTAACAAACCCAATGTCATTCTCTCAGTTTCAAAGGGTTTTGTGACCACAGAAGGCCCTCAGTGCGGCCCCTAGGCCAGTGACAACCTGACCTCTCTTGGACAGCAGACAAAGTGCAGTGTAATCCTACAAGGCCTACAGCCATAGCCCTGTGGCATCCTATCCCATCAGATCTTGGAAGCTAAGCAGGGTTGGGCCTGGTTAGTACTTAGATGGGAGACAACCTGGGAACACCAGGGGCTGTAGGCTTGGGAGGAGGACCCAGTAACCTGCTCCCAAAAATCTATCCGTCATTGAAAACCCTGTGAACAGCAGAAAACCACTGACAATAGTGTTTTGCCTGTTGTATGTTGGGTCGCTATGAGTTGGATACTGACTCGATGGCACCTAACAACAACAACCCTACAAGAGCTGTTATTTCAGTTTTCAGATCTTATCTGCAGAAATCATTGCAAGTTGGGCTAGAAGGACAAGAGAGAATGGGAGAAGAATTTCTTGGAGAATAAGTGAGGATGGGAAAAGACAGGAAAGAAAAAGCAGTAGAGAAAAAATTCACTTCAAGATATTCATTACGAAGTTGGTGCAGTGCCACACACCTGTCATCCCAGTGACTCTGGAGGTTGAGGCAGGAGGATTGCAAGTTTGAGGCCAGAGGCAGCCTGCATAACTTAGCAAGACCCTGCCTCAAAAAGGTAAAAAATGGGCTGGAGATACAGCTCAGTGGTAGGGCACTTACAAAGTATGTGTGAGGCCCTGGGTGTTCAACTGCCAGATACTAAAAAAGAAATTGATGACTAGCCAGGCTCCACAGCATGCACCTGTAGTTCCAGCTACTTAGGAGGCTGAGGCAAGAGGATCACTTGAACCCTGAAGTTTGAGACCTGCCTAGGCAACACTGATAGACCCCATCTATTTAAAAAAATCAGTTACACACATTGAAATCTTCATATAACATCATAAAAGTTCTTGAACTCCGTACAAATCACTGTGCATAATGATACAGTGATACTATGACAGATAGTGGGTATCTCCTGGTCTTTGCCTAGTGTAGCCTTGTTATTTAAATGCAAAAAATGCAGCAGAGAAAATGGAATTGCACAGAGTTTAGAAATGAGTGGATGTGGCAGGTGGAGGGAAACATAAACTGAAAGCACACTACCTGTCCTCCGGGCTCTCAGAGCTTCGAGGATCGCAGCTGCTGCCGTTTCTCCCAGGACGTTGTTTCTAAGGTCAACTTCCCTTAAATGGGTAGAGAATTTGATCAGGCTGCCCAAAGAAAATGACAAAACAGAATGACATTCAGCCAAGCGTGGTTCTCAGAGAGACTCAATTTGGTTGTTTGGGAAAAGATTATTCTCTTTTCTCTTTTCTTTTTTCTTTCTTTTTCTTTTCTTTTCCTTTTTCTTCTTTCTTTCTTTCTTTCTTTCTTTCTCTCTTTTTCTTTCTTTCTTTCTTTTCTTTCTTTTTGCTTTCCTTTCTCTCTGTTTTTTGGTAGTACTGGAGAGTTAAACCCAGGGCCTTGTGCATAGTTTTGCAAGTGCTCAAGGACTGAGCTGTGCCCCCCTGTCCATTTTTTACTTTTTATTTTGAGATAAGGTCTCCTAAATCACACAGCCTACTTCCGGCCTTCAACTTGTGATCCTCTTGCCCCTGCCTCCTGAGTCTCTGGGATTACAGCCGGGTACCACTACACCCAGCTAAGATCTTTCTTTTTAGGCTTATCCATCCTCTCTGCCCACCCCAAGATGATGCACTCACCCAACTTGAGACCAGAGACATCCTTAACTCAGCTTTTCCCAGCTTAACCACTGGTTTTGGATGGTTTGCTTCTCCCAGGTAGGTAAGATAAGGATTTTATTTGCCTTACATCCTCTGCTCATTCATTTATTTAAAAGATATAATGTGATATTATGTAAGACTCCCCAGTCATTTACATTATACAACTAGTAAAATGTAAAAAAAAAAAAAAAAAAAAAAAAATGCAAAGGGACTGGCAAGGGTTTGTTTAGCAAGTTTGTTGTTGTTTGTTGTTAGGTGCCATGGAGTCGGGTCTGACTTATAGCAGCCCTAAGTATAACAGAATGATATACTACCCACCACTGTGCCATGCACATGATCTTTTTATGTTTGAGCCCATTGTTGCAGGCACTGTGTTTCTTCTCATTTGGAGTCATGCCACATTAGCAAATAGAGGTCCCAGGGGCTTTACTCCACTCCTATCATTAAGGTCGGGGGCTGGGATTTAGCTCAGTTGGTAGAGCACTGCACTGCAGTCTCTGAGGTCCCGAGTTCAATTCCCAGCACCGCAAAAATGGGAGAAGGGCCTGGCAATCCACTCCCAAGGCCATCCCGAAACAGTCAGCCATTGAAAACCCTATGAGGGTCGCTATGAGTTGGATACCGACTTAATGGCACCTAACAACAACAACATCATTAAGGTCAACTACTTTGAGGAGGCAACTCTTCCCCAGTCATTTCTTGAATGCCTTCCAGTGTGGGGGGCTTATTTTCTGGCACTATATTTAACATTGCTTCTCTGTTATTCATAAGGTTTTCAATGGCTAATTGTTTTGAGAATCGGCTGTGGGTCCTTCTCCCTAGTCTTAGTCTGGAAGCTCAGCTGAAACCTGTTCACCATGAGTGGCCCTGCTAATGTCTGAATTATCAGTGATATAGCTTTCAGCATCACAGCAACATGCAAGGTGGGGGCAAGTTTAGTATGTCCAATTAATAATGACTCTCACCTAGCAACATTATAAGCAAACAAATACTTTCACATAAAATTAGGAAGGGCATAGTCTCAAAATAAAAGACAGCTTTTAAAATTAAGTAAGTTTAACATCGCAAAAATGGGACAAAGACATGGCAGCCCACTCCCAAAACGATTCCCAATCAGCCATCAAAAACCCCATGAAGGCTGCTATGAGTTGGACCCAACTTGACAGCACCCAACAACAACAACAACAACAACAACAGGCTTTATGAAAAATAAAATACCCTGTCTTTATCTCACTAATTTCTTTGAGGGCAATTTTTTTTTTTTTTTTTTTTTTTTGGTGGTACTGGGGGTGTAGCCCAAGGCTTCACGCTTGCATGCTCTGCAAGTGCTGGACCACTGAGCTGCAACCTCAGTCCATTTTTTTACTTTTTGAGACAGGGTCTCGCTAAATTACACAGACTGCCTTTGGTCTCGAACTTGGGATCCTCCTGTCTCTGCTTCCTGAGCCGCTAGGATTACAGGTATGCGCCACCGCACCCAGCCTTTGAGGACTATTAAAACTTCCTTCATGGCCTTGCACTGGCCTGCTGGCTGGCCTTTGGGAATCTCTGGCATCATGTGTGGAGGCGGAATCTGGGTGAAAGATTGGACTTCCAGTTGACTTTGACCTCTTGTCCATCGTGTGATCACGGGCCATCTATGTGCCCCCTGGGTCTCACGGTCCTTATCTGTAAATGTGGCCTGGAAAGGCCTGTTGTGCCTGTTTCATGGGGTTATAGTGGAAAACAGAACAAAATACTTTATAGGAAAGTATCTTGCAAATGCAGTGCCAGTGACGTTGTAATATTGAGGATGTATTTACCAAGTGGGCTGGGATTTTGCTTATTTGATAAGAGTGCCGCTCTGTACTCTCTAAGGACCAGGGTTAGATCCTCAGCACCACAAAAATGGGAGAAGGATGTGGCAATTCTCTCCCAAAGCAATCCTGAAATACCTGTTGTAAACCTTATAAGGGCGGCTACTAGTTGGACCCGACTCAGTAGCACCTAACAACATTTACCAAGTGCAGATTAGGTGCTCAGTGCTGCAGGGATTAAAGGAAATTGAACACACAGTATCTGCCCTGAATTAAAGTATGATGTGATTATCAAGAAGATAATTCAGAACCCTGACCATGTCTAGGGCATAAAATTTCACTTAGGATCCACATCGACTATGTGCGCACTGTCTTGCTCATGGTACACATTTTCCACTGGTTCTGCAGCTAGAATTCAAGGCCAGGGCTGGACACTCTTGCCAGACTCTCCCTCTGGAAGTTCTTGTTTCCAAGCAAACCATCTGTCAGGGCAGGACCAGCTTCGGCTTCCCAAACTGCCTGGCTGCATCCATTTGCTTCAGACAAGATGGGTGAAAGCGTGGGCACTCCAAAGAGCAAGCAGAGGATCCCAGGAGGAAGGGAATGGTGAAGCCAGATTTCATAACCCAGCAGTTCTGCATTGAGGTTGATTCCAGCAGCTGTGGATTTCCCCACTACACCATGTAGCCTCGCTAGAACTAAGGTTTGATGAAGCATTCACTGTGTTTCAGCTGGGACCAGGGCCACCTTCATGATCAGGTGCGTGGGCCCTGCGTGAAGGGGCTTCCCAAGAAGCTCCATGAGGCTGAGATCCAGCCAAGCTCTGCTTGTCAAGATCTGAGCCCTAAAGTCCAGACCTGGAGGAGGAGCTTCCTCTGGCTCATTGGCTAGAGGTAGTGCCTCCTTCAGCTCATCTGTCCCTAGGGGAGCTTTTACTAATTCAGAGGGGCTAGTTGGATCCCTGAGCACTCCATTTAGCACCTTATATGTGTTGATCTCATTTAACCTATAACAATCTCTTGGGTTAGACACTATTATGATGCCCATTTCTACAAATGAGGAAACAGAAGTAAAGGGAAGTTATTTAATCTGCCCAGGATTTCACTGCTAGCAAATCAGGGAGTAGGATGTGGAGCCCAGCAGTCTGCTTGAAAATAACCATGGAGCATGATTCCAACACACCAAAAAATACGTTTGAATATAAAGACACAGATAGGCGAAGGGTGAAGAAAGAAATTAGGGGAAAAAAGGTGAAGATAGATATGTCACAATAATATTTATCACAAGAAAGCTGTCATATCTAAATTAGTTAAAGCAAAAAGAACAGAGATAAAAATGATGTCTCTTCAGAAACAATGCAAACAGAAGACAGTGGAGCAGGAAGTTTTACCGGCCAACTGAGAATTCTATACCTAGATCCCTGTTCTGAATTTTTTATAATCAAGGCAAAACAGACTATTTACATGCACAAAAGCTTACAGAATTCATCATCAGAAGGTCAAGACTACAAGCAGTACATAAACTGAGTATTTACTGGGCATGGTGGCACACACCTGTAATCCCAGCACTCAGGAGGCAGAGGCAGGAGGATCACAAGTTTGAGACCAGCCTGGGCTACATAGTGAGAACCTGTCTCAAGCAAACAAACAAAAAAATCCTTAAGATATAAGGAAATGGCACAAGATATCCACTTGAATATATCTAAAGGAATGAAGAATGGTTTAAGTGATATATATGTGAATAGATATAAAAGACCCTACCTTATTAAAAATAACTTCTTTAAAGAAGCACAGTAATAATGTATTCTGGGATTGGTTAAGTAAAATATATGATAATAATAGCACAGGGGGTGGGAGGGAAACAAAAGTATAGTTTCATTAGACTCTTATAGGGTAGGTGAAGTAGTATAACATTTAAAGGCAGTCTGTGTAACTTAGCAAGACCCTGTCTCAAAACAGTAAAAAAAAATTGGGTTGGGGGTACGACTCAGTGGTCCAGCACTTGCAGAGCATGCAAGTGTGAGGCCCTGGGTCCAACCGCCAGTACCAAAAAAAAAAAAAAAAAAAAATTACAAATGTGTGGAAACTAAATAGCACCCTGCTATGTAACACACAGGTAAATGAAGAAGAGCTCTACCACTGAGCTACAGCCTCAGCCCTTTTTTATTTTTTATCTTGAGACAAGGTCTCACTAAATTACTCAGGCTGTCTCTGGCCTTGAACTTGGGATCCTCCTGCCTCCACCTCTTGAGTCACTGGGATTACAAGGACGCACCACTATGCCAGCAAGAGCTGATTTTCTTTTTTTCTTTTTTTTTTTTTTTTTCCGGTACTGGGGGTTGAACCCAGGGCCTCGTGCTTGCATGCTCTGCAAATGCTGGACCACTGAGCTGCACCCTCAGCCCATTTTTTACTTTTTGAACCAGGGTCTCACTAAATTATGCGGACTGCCTCTGGTCTTGAATTTGTGATCCTCCTGCCTCCGCATCCCGAGCCCCTGGGATTACAGGTATATGCCACCATGCCCAGCTTGAGCTGATTTTTTGAGATCAATAAAATTGTTAAATTTCTAACCAGATGGATCAGAAAAAAGAGAAAACATAAATTGCCATCCATCGATGTGAATGAAAGAAGAGAGATAGATTATATAAACATTAAAGGATCACTAAAATATGAGTAACTTTATCCCAATAAATTTGACAACTTAGATAAAATGAACAAATTCCTTGAAATACAAACTACCAAAACTTTCAACAAGAAAAAAGAGATAAGAATAGCTCTCTGCCTATTTGATGGCTTTGTTTGTTTGGGCAATCCTGGGGACAGAACCTAGAGCTTTGTACATGTTAAGCAAGTGCTCTACCACTGAGCTACACTCCCAATCCATCTTGTTGTTGTTGTTGTTAGGTGCCATCGAGTCAGTATCTGACTCATAGCGACCCTCTGTACAACAGGGGAAACACCATTGTCAGTGCTTCTCTGCTGTTCATAGGGTTTTCAATGGCAGATTGATTTTTGGGAGGGGGTTGCCAGGTCCTTCTCCCAAGCCTACAGCTTCTGGTGTTCCCAGGCGGTCTCCCATCCAGATACTAACCAGGCCCGACCCTGCTTAGCTTCTGAGATCTGTTGGGATCGGATGCCACAGGGCTATGGCTGCAGGCCAATCCATTTTAGACATATTTAAAAAGTGAATTTGCAGTCTAACATCTTCCTTGCCAGGTGTGGTGGTATACACCTGTAATCCCAGCACTCAAGAAGCTGAGGCAGGAAGATTGTGAGTTCAAGCCCAACCTGGGCTACATAGTGAAACCCTGTTTTAAAAACTAAAAATTCTTCCCGTAAAGAAAGGTGCAGGTCATAACGCCTTCACTGATGAATCTACTAAATATTCAAAGATGAAGTAATGTTAATAATACACAAGTTATTTCATAAGCCAGAACAGGAAGGAACATTTTCTAACTCATTCTTTAAGGCCAGAATTACTCTGATCCCAACCAAAGATGTTATAAGAAAAGAAAGTACAGACCAAAATACCTCATGCATATAGAGGCAAAAATCCTTAATAAAATTTTAGCAACATACCAAAAGGATAATACACCAGCAATATATTAATTAAATAATATGTTGTTGTTAGGTGCTATCGAGTTGTTTCTGACTCACAGCAACCCTCGTAAGGTTTTCAATGGCTGATTGTTATGGGATTGCCTAGGGAGTGGATTGCCACATCCTTCCCCCATTTTTGTGGTTCTGGGAATTGGACTTGGGCCCTCAGAGACTGCAGAATGGTGCTCTACAAACTGAGCTAAATCCCACCCCCGAATAATATATTAAAAGACTAATAAAATGAAATTGATTAATATAATTAGTATAGAAAGAACAGCAAAGGTATCCAAGTAAGAGATCCTCCTATCCTTTCTGAATAAGGAAGTAAAGTATATTCGAGAAAAAAATTTTTTTCTGTTAAGAAGACAAATTGCCATCCCTCAAGCCCTTGCTGAGCTCCAGACCTGGGCTGTCTCTTTGTCCTTGGCCATCCCAAGGTGCCGTAAGTACTGATTGCTGAGCCATTGCACCCTGGAGCCCTGTCTGCCCCACAAGTTTCCCTTAAGTGGATGCAAAGCCTGACTTGTGCTTGGCCCACAGAGGATGTAGAATCAGTAGAGCTGGACAGGAAGATGCCTAAAGCTGTCAAGATAAACATGGCAAGGAAACATTCTGTTTTCTGGAAGTTTTTGAGAATAGCTCTGTCTTTCTGCCTGTAAAGGTTGGGATAACTTTGTGATCAAACATTGTTCGCTGCCAAGCTGGCTGCCCTTCTCTTCCAGGTCACATTGCTCCCATTTTAAGTTATATCCTGACATTGTGGAAGAAAACCCTGGAAGTCATGCTTCCTATCTTGGCTCAGTTGCAACTTTTCTTTCTTTTCTCTCTCTCTCTCTCTCTCTCTCTCTCTCTCTCTCTCTCTCTTTCTTTCTTTGTTCTTTCTTGTCTTCATTCTTTCATTCTTGTCTTCTTTCTTCCTTTTTTCTTTCTTTCTTGACTTTCTTCTCTTTCTTATCTTCTTTCTTTCTTTCTCGTCTTTCTTCTTTTTTCTCGCCTTTCTTCTTTCTTTTTTCTCTTCTTTCTTTCTTTCTTCTCAGTAGTTGGGGCTTGAACCCAAGGCTTCACACATTTTGCAAGCACTCTACCACTGAGCTGCCCAGCCCATTTCTTTATTTTTTATCTTGCGACAGGGTCTTGCTAAATTACACAGGCTGCCTCAAGAACCTGCAATCCTTCTGCCTCCAGCACGCAAGTCGCTGGGATTACAGGCATGAGCCACAGTGCCACTTTCTTAAAATAGGGCTCCTGGTGAGTTTGCTGAGACTCATTTGCGTGTTCCTACACAATTACTGGCTGGGATTTAGCTCAGTTGGTAGAGCGCTGCGCTGCAGTCTCTGAGGTCCCGAGTTCAATTCTCAGCACCGCAAAAATGGGAGAAGGACCTGGTAGTCCATTCCCAAGGCAATCCAGAAACACTCTGCCATTGAAAACCCTATGAGGGTCGCTATGAGTCCGATACTGACTTGACGGCACCTAACAACAACAACAACACAATTACTAGCCATGCTGGGTAGGAAGACCAGGGTGGGTGGATGTGCCCCTCTCAGAGGTGAGAAACCTCACTAGCAAGTGCTAAAAAGCTGCCATTAAATCATCATCCCCATGATTTAATTTAAGCACTTAACGTTAAGACGGTGAACAAATAAAACCTCGTAATTTGCTACCTACCATGTTAAAACTTGAGTGAATTCCAGAAAGTGTTCTCCTTCTCCTTTTCCATCTATGCCATTATCTGCCAAATGCAACTTCACCAACCAAGGGCCAACTCCCATCAAACCTTTAACTTGTTTCTTGACTCCTACAAGAAAATGAGAATATTTTGTTATTTTTAGACAATATTCACCCTGTTTGTTACCAGTGCCCCACATGTCTGTCAGCTTTTGTGGTGCTGTGGGGCTTGTGTGTTGCTGTGATGCCGAAAGCCATGGCACCAGTATTTCAGATACTAGAAGGGCCACCCATGGTGGACAGGTTTCAGCTGAGCTTCCAGACTAAGACAGACTAGGGAGAAGACCTTGGCAGCCCACTCCCAAAACAATTAGCCATTGAAAACCCTAGGAATGCAGAGAAGCACTGTCAAATATGTTGTTGTTGTTGTTATTAGGTGCCATTGAGTCATAACAACCCTCAAAGGTGTTTTTTTTTTTTTTTTTTTGTACTAGGGATTGAACCCAGGGCCTTGCGCCTGCATGCTTTGCAAGTGCTGGACCACTGAGCTGTGCTCCCAGCCCATTTTTTTTGACATTTTGAGACAGGGTCTTGCTAAGTTACAAAGACTGACCCTCGTCTCCAACTTGCGATCCTCCTGCCTCCGCCTCCCGAGTTGATGGGATTACAGGCGTGTGCCATCGCACCCGGCCCTCAAAGGGTTTTCAATAGCTGATTGTTATGGGATTACCTAGGGAGTGGATTGCCACATCCTTTTCTCATTTTTGCAGTGCTGGGAATCGAAACTGAGACTTCCGAGACTGTAGAGCGTCGCTCTACTGACTGAGCTAAACCCCGGCCCACCGGCAAATACAGTGCCAAAAAATGAGCTCCCCAGGCTGGAAGGTATTCCTAAAATTTACCGGGGAAGATGTTACCTCCTCAAAGTAGAGTCAACCTTAATGATGGGAATGGAGTAAAGCCCCTGGGACCTCCTTTTGCCAATGTGGCACAATTCAAAATGAGAAGAAACATAGTGACTGCAACAATGGGCTCAACCATAAAAAGATTGTGTGCATGGCACAATGTCAGGTAGTATTTTGTTCTGATGTACTCAGGATCACTATGAATCAGATCTGACTCAATGACATCTAACAACAACAAACCGATCTTATTTATATTTATTTGTTTATTTATTTAGTTTGTAACACTGGACTTATGAGTAGATTCATTTTGCAATACAGTCAAGGAAATACTATATATGTAAATTTGAAAGTACTGGTTTTGTGCTCAGTCCTTCCTTCATTCTTTACAACAGGAAGCCCAAAATTACATGAAAGGAGATCTCATCTCAGAGTTTGATAGCTGCCTTTAACTAAAGAAGAAAATTGATGTCTCTAGACATTTCTTGGCAGAAGATGAATGAGTTGTCTTGGGCCCCTGGAACCATGATAGCTTTTATAAAGGGATTTGGCTCTTATAGAGATTTAGCCCTTTATAGGAGCATAAAAAAGCAGTCTTTTTTTTTTCCCCCTGAGCTTTGCGAGGAAAAGTCTGAAGGAGAGAGGTCCATCCTGCCTGCGTGACTCACGCCTACATGATTGCAGAGTCCTGGTCTGGTTCACTCTCGTCAGTACAGTTTGCTTTTTAAAAGATCACCGTCAGTGCTGTGGAGTTGCATCCTGTATACACTTAATTTATACCACTTCAAGCTTAGGAACTTGGCAAAGAAATAAATAAGAAGGGGATGGAGAAAGAGAAACACTCATGAGCATCAGATGGGAAATCCCAAGTCAAAGCCCTTTTTATTGATTTGTTTGCTTGTTTGTTTGTTTTTGTGGTACTTTGGGATTGAACCCAGGCCCTCCCATATACTTTGCAAGCACTCCACCATGGAAGCTGTACCCGGAGCCTGTTTTGTACTTTTTATTTTGAGTCAAGGTCCTGCTAAGTTATTCAGGCTGCCTCTGGCCTTGACCTCACCATCCTTCTGCCTCTGCCTCCCTAATCACTGGCATTACAGGTGTGACCCACCACGCCCGGCGAAGCCAAAGCATTTTGTGGGCCTCCAAGTGTTCACAATTATATGCACCCCTTCAGTACTAGCCAGCTTCTCATCTGGAGCTGCACCCAAGAGTGGGCAATTTGTTCCAAAGCCAGGGAAGAAACGGTGTGGGACTTAGAGAAAATATATCTATATGTTGTATTTTGGAGGCAACTTCAGGCATTTTAAAGGATCATTTAACTATATACTAATTTTCCTACTATGCTGACTTGAGAGCTTAATCCCAGGTCTAGACAAGTCTCAGGTGTACTTGAATTCATTCAACATTCAAAATGTGTGTGTGTGTGTGTCTGTGTGTGTGTGTGTGTGTGTGCATTTTTTTTTCCCCAGTACTGGAGGCTAACCCAGAGCCTCTCAAGTGCTAGGCAAGTACTCCACCACTGAGCTACACCCTTAGCCCCCTTTCCATTTTTCATCTTGAGACAGGGTCTCGCTAAGTTACCCAGGCTGCCTCTAGCCTGGAATAGGTGATCCTTCTGCCTCAGCCTCCTAAATCATGGGATTACAGGTGTGCACCACAGTGCCCAGTGCAACAAATATTTCTGAGCTCCTATTATGTGCCAGGCACTGGTGTAGGTCCAAGGACCTAACAGGGAACAGAAGGGACAAATATGCCATCTTCAGGGAGCTGACATTAGTTGAGTTGTAACTAGGGCATGGGAGGAGTTGATGGTAACCAATTAGAGGGGGTCACTCCTTGGAGGCAAACTGACTTTTTAGGGAAAGGTAGTAATTTTGGACTTTGGATCTTCCTGGTTTGCCACTGGGAAAAAAAAAAAAGTAGAAATTATTCTTTTTGAAAAAGGATTGGATTGGTTTCTTTTGATATAACCTAGTCTTCTAGATTATTGGATGAAAATAGACATTTATTTTCCTTCAGAACATAGTTGGAGAGAATAAAACTGGGTTGCTCCTAAGTTTTATTGTAGGTAAACCTAACTTGTCTAAATCTTTTTTGTCTTTACACTTAGGACGGGGACATGAGAGCAAAGGACAGCTGTTATGAACAATGTAACAGTGTTAACATAGTAGGACAGTATCTAGCACATGGCAGATACTTAATGTCTATTGAATGAACTTAATAAGTATTTGTTGAAGCTAGGTGCGGTGGCTCATGCCTATAATTCTGGTGACTTAGGAGGCAGAGGCAGGAAGACCACAGGATCAAGGCCAGAAGCAGCCTGCGTAACTCAGTAAGATCCTGTTTCAAGATAAAGAATAAAAAATGGACTGGGGCTGCCAGTCTGCACCCATCACTTAGTCGCTGCGGCACAAATGCGTGCCTTGTAGAGGAAGGAAACTTCCAGGCCTGTGATCACCACGGGGTGCAACTTACATCCTCATGGGGAGAAAGTCCAGATCTCCTCCCAGCTAGTGTCAAAAAAAAAAAAAAAAAAAAAAAAGAGTCATTTTTGCCCATGACAAATAACCAGTTTGCAAAACGTTCTCAATAGTGTCCAAAATGTAGACTTCTCATGAGTTGGAGAGCCCCCATAGAAGGCAAGAAGGCTGTGCTGCTTAGGACAAGGGTTTCCTGGTCTGCGGCTTTGATTAACATTCAACCCAAACCTAATTCATCTCTCTAGGTTGAAAGTAAATTCCCTGGAATAAGGGTGGGTACCTGGTCAGCCCCTATTGATACTCGATTCACCTCATCTGTATTCGCACCAACCTACATTTCCCTAACCTTACATTTCTTCAATTTAAAACAACAACAAACAAAAACAAACAAACAAACAAAAAAACTTCACCATAATGAGCACCTTAATTTACTCTGTAAATTAAGAAAATTCAGCAATGCCACAGCTATGTCTAATGGTGCCTAAGAGCTGAGGCACTGTAATAAAATGCACAGAATCCCCAGGTTTAAAACATTTCTCTCGAGAATGCTGTGTGGCTCCTAGAAAGTCACTTAACTTCTCTGAACCTAGATTTCCTCACTGGTAAAAGAGAGCTTATCCCAGGTGCATTGTGAGGATTGACTGGGAAGCACTGTGAAATATCAGTTATCAAGGCCAATAGCTCATGCCCTTCTCCTCAGTGTCATTTCTGGATTTCACCAATCCCTGAAGTCTTGCAATGCAAGTAACTTGGTAGAGGACTTCAGGTGCAAGTAACCTCCCTACCACCACCACCCCCTGGAGGATCAGACATATTTCTGACATCAACAAACTTTCCCTGGAAGCCACTGGGCAGATCCACCGTGAGTCCCTGCAAACTTGGACTTCCTCTCATCTTGTCTTGGTTAATTATCAAGCTTCTCAAATTATCCCCGACTTCAGAATCCCAGTGCATTGGCTCCTGGGTCCTGTGTCAATTCTCCTTCCTAGATGGGCCTCAACGCTTCCCTTTCCATCCCTCCAGCCTCCACTTTCCACTGCATCGTCTCCTGCCTGGACTAGGGCTCACAGCTCCTAACTAGGGTCTCACCTTCCAGATGGGCCACCCTCTAAAGCATATTCTGCACAGCTACCAGAGATCAAAAGCCCAGTGCCCATGTTGTCACCCTCCTGCTTCAAAACCATCATAGCTGCCCCTCTGTGCACAGGACAGAGTCCAGCTCCTTCACTTAGCAGTCATGGCTTTTGACCTCTTCAGCCACATCTCCGGCCAGTGAATGTCACGCTTCCCAGAATCAACTGCTCTAGCACGTTCCTCCTCTGTGCTTTTTCTCACGTGGGAGGTCTGCTTAGAATGCCTTCTCTCGCTGGCTGGTAAACTTCTCATTCCTTCCCATGAGAGATCTCTGTGGGCCAGCACCCAAAGGTCAAGTGTAAGTGTCCACAGAACCAGCCTTCTTCCGGAGACTTTCCTCATCTCCATTGTCCTCTGGCCTCTTCCGGAACCCCCAGAACAGCTGGGCATCCTACATTCTGTGGGCATCCAATCATTCTGCTTAGCCACGCCTGCTGTTCCTCTGAGGATACCACACCAGGTGGAACCTTCTCCTTATGTGGCATTCTTTTTTTGTGTGTGTGGTACTGGGGGTTGAACCCAGGGCCTTGCACCTGCATGCTCTGCAAGTGCTGGACCACTGAGCTGTGCCCCCAGCCCATTTTTTTTTTAACTTTTTGAGACAGGGTCTCGCTAAGTTACGCAGACTGCCTCTGGTCTAGAACTTGCGATCCTCCTGCCTCTGCCTCCCAAGTTGCTGGGATTACAGGCGTGCGCCACTGCGCCCGGCCCCTTATGTGGCATTCTTAACGACTTGTTAAAAATAACTTCTTTCCTTTGACATAGAACATGGGTTATTTCCTGTGTGATTCCAGGTTTTACAAACCAGAATATCAACTGCATTGGCTTGATGACAGGACTTGAGAAAGCAAAATATAATTAACGTTGAATGATTCACACTGTGAGGCCCTGCACTGGTCTGTCGAGGTTTCTATTGTTTAGCCATGCCATCAACCCAGGATGAAACCCCTGGGGAAAATGATTTCAGGATTATAACTGGTAACTTCCTGTTTTGGAGTGAATAAAGCTGTTTTGAAGATTACATCTTTGACTTTCGAACTTGGCCTTTGCATTCCTTAGTGTTGCTGGCATCTCTGTGGATTGTGGCTATGATATAAGCAATAACGCCTTATTTGGGGAAATTGACTTGCCACTTGGGGGTATGGCACTGTAGTAAAGGCCTGATCTGTCCCGCGCTTGTGGAAAGCCCATTTAGCACTGGATTTTGTACCTGTACCTGTCTAAGCCCTGTAATGGCCCTCCCCAGCCTAAATCCTCCAGAATTAAAACAGCCCTGGAGACTATGGTGTGGGGCTTCAGCTCCATACACCTTCGTCCTTACTGGGTCTTTCAGGAACTGGGGTGGGGAGAGGCTTGAGGTGACAAGGCAGCACTG
Organism: Pedetes capensis; assembly: GCA_007922755.1. Lineage (NCBI taxonomy): Eukaryota > Metazoa > Chordata > Mammalia > Rodentia > Pedetidae > Pedetes > Pedetes capensis. The sequence goes on along the minus strand of VMDO01006200.1, from coordinate 3,919 downwards.
GCTGAATCAGGCTCAGCGAAACTGTGTTACCTGCAGGGGCTATTGCTGATGGCTACTCAGTGACTTCGATCCTTTAGCCATCTTCTGGCTCTGTATGGGCTTCACAATTTTGCAACTATGCCTGGGTGAAGCCAGACAGTTATCCCGGGGTCTGGTGAACCTCTAGCCTCGTGGTCCCCAGCTCCTGTATCCCTGTCATACAGAGAGCCACAAGCTCAGAGCTGGGTCCCACTGAGTAGGGGTGAGACAGAGCAGCCAGGGAGGACATGGGCCTGGGCTTGCTTGTTCTATGGCTTCTGGGGCACAGAAGAGGCTTCTGGGAACCTTACTCTGCCTTCTGATTGTCTTCTCTGGTCAAAATCAACCAAGAGCAGGCCAGCTCATGCTTTCCAAGAAGCAGTTGTCCAAGGGGAGTCCCTGGATCAACGGCATCCTCATTACCTAGGAACTTGACGGAAATGCAGACTCTCCAGCCTCACCTCAGCCCTGCTGGGTCAGGACTCTGTGGGGTGGTGCCCAGTAATCTGTGTTTTCCCAAGCTCTCTGGGGCCTCTGGAGCCTCTCAGGCCGAGCTGCTCTGGTCTAATGATTCTTCATGTCCAGTGGTGTGCTGAGGCACCGCTGGCTTGGACAAACATGTCTAAATCTTGCAAGCTTGTTGTTGTTGTTAGATGCCATGGAGTCAAATCCAACTCATAGTGACCAACACACTACCCAGCACTGTGTCACACACATAATCTTTTTCTGTCTGAGCCCATTGTTGCAGACACTGTGTTTATTCTCATTTTGACTTGTGCCACATCAACAAAAGGAGGTCCTAAGGGCTTTATTCCATTCCCATCATTAAGGTTGATTACATTTTGAAGAGCCAAGTCTTCCTCAGTTGTTTCTTGAATGCCTTCCAGCCTGGGGGGCACATTTTCCAGCACTATATTTAACAGTGCTTCTCTGCTATTCATAGGGTTTTCAATGGCTAATTATTTTGGGAGTGGGCTGCTGGGTCCTTCTCCCTAGTCTGTCTTAGTCTGGAAGCTCAGCTGAAACCTGTCTACTATGGATGGCCCTGCTGGTATCTGAGATAACTGTGGCATAGCTTTCAGCAATACAGCAACATATAAACCCCCCACAGCATGACAAGCTGACAGACACATGGGGGTTTGTGGAATACTGTGCCTGCCTATCAACTTGTAAGTGGCTGCTCAATGCCAAGTTGTCAAGTTGTCAAGTTCTTGTAATTACTACTCCAAGTGTTTGTCTGACTCCCAGTAAGAGCTGAAAAAGGGGGTTAGGCTTCTGAATTGGTTTTTGACTCAGATGGTATTGCAGAGACAACTTTCTAAGCAGCAGGCTAACAGCTTCCTGTCCACAAAGGGCCATGCGCAAAAATAGCCTGGTTGTTTCCAGTTAGGACCAAATGGGAACCATCTGGACTCCTTCCCCAGGAAGGTGATGGAGATCAGGTCTATCTGACCCTGTATTTTGAAACAAGTAGAATTCTACCAAAGACCAAACTTTATCCCCAACTGATACTTTGTGACTGCAAAAGCAATTGTCTGACTTAGGAAGCTGTTTTCAACTTCCCTTTGTGAACTCTGGAAATACAAAATAAATATATATTAGATACAAAGTTGTTTCTATTGACTTCAGACTAAGGTTTCCTAGGGGGGCAAAAGACTTTAATGACTTCCATTATCACCTGGGTTACATCTAAACTCCTGCAGGCCAGGTCCTTCAGTGTGACCCGTCCCCTCTTACAAGGCCCATCCTGACACATCCTTTTGTTCTAGCCAAACTTGAAGGCTCATGGCTTGCCTTGGTAAGGTCTTCCTTCACTGAAGTCCTTTCTTAGTCCTTTTTCCCTCCCATGCCATGTCAGCTTGTTCCCACAGCCTTCCCCCCAGTCCCATCCCTAGGGTAGAACACTGTTCCCTGAATTTCCAAAATCTACCAGCACTAACCAGTAGAGAGACCGCTTTTACATCAGACAGCAGAGACAGAGTCTGATGAATTATCTCACTTTACATTTTCAGGTGGCTTTTTAGGCTATAGGAATTTGTAATTTTCTAATTTAGTGATATTTCACAGAAGAGAGACAAGGATAGTTCAAGAGCATGAAAAAAAGACCACATGAAAACACATAAAAATTGAGGAAAAGAATGCCAGAGGGGAATAAGTCTCATTATAAGAGCCAGTGGCCCTCCCCTCAAAAGAATAGTACAAAAACCAAATTGAAACAAACAAACAAACAAAACCCAGCAAAGTGTCTAAAACAGAAGAACATGAATTTAGGTTAGCCTCCATGAGGAGTTTTCCAAAGACTGTGTTCATGTCATACTCAGTGACACTCCTGTGTTATGTCTTTAGAATTTCAATATATTGCTGGGGGTAGTGGCACATGCCTGGACTTCCCAGCACTCGGGAGGCTGAGGCAAGAGGATCGACATGAGTTCGAGGCCAGCGTGATCTACACAGTGAGTCCCAGGACAGCCTGGGCTACACAGTGAGACCCTATCTCAAAAATAAATAAGTAAGCCAGGTGCAGTGGTGCATGCCTATAATCCCAGTGGCTTGGGAGGCAGAGGTAGGAGGATGGCAAGTTTGAGACCAGAGGCAGTCTGCATAGCATAACTTAGTGAGACCCTGTCTCAAAAAGTGAAAAAAAAAAAAAGGGCTGGGGGTGCAGCTCAGTGGTCCAGCACTTGCAGAGCATACAAGTGTGAGGCCCTGGATTCAACCCCCAGTACCACAAAAATAAATAAGTAAGTAAGTAAATAAATAAATAACAATAAAAAAAGAAAAGAAACAAAAAGGAATTTCAATATCTTAATATCTTACAGCAAGGAACCTGCGGGTGCTGGGTCCTTCCTTTGGCAGAATAGAGTCTGCAAACCAGAGAGTGGCAGAAGTGTCAGGAACAGGATCTGCGTCCCTTAGCACTCAGCTTTAAAACTTGGACAGCCCCTCCTTTAGTGGAACCCTGTTCCGAGGTTATGGAGCTGTGGTTTCTTAAAACTCCTTCAATATCACCCCATTTCTGATTCCAAGTAACACCACCCCAGGAGACTAGCCTCGCAGTTGAAGGTACAAGGTCTGGCTGGCTGCTCATTGCAGAGCTGTTGCCAAACCAGCTTTGGCCCCATAATTCTTTTTCGGAATGTTGATGATGCCAAAGATGAATTCTTCTAGTGGACATGGTAAAGCAGCTCTTTTGGTTTATATGAGGTTGCAAGACATTGAGTCTGCTTTTTTCTCCACTTGGGTTTTTCTCCGTTTGGGGTGATTACGTAGATGTGGGGACACACAGCTCATGACCAGAGAAATGAACTAGAAGATGAAGAAAGCGGAAGAAATAGTTGAAAGGACAATGAAACCTTTGAGACCTTTTCTTCTCTTTTTCTTCCCTGAAGTTGTTTTCACCGCCACAGCTTCGGATGATTTTGCAGTCTGGTGCAAAGTTGAACTTCCTCTCTGGACCACTGGTTAAGGAAAAAAAGAAAAAAGAAAAAGATTGAAAATGTAGCCTGCAAAATTAACATACAAAAATCAATAGCCTTTCTTTATACCAATTCCAAACAAGAAGAGAAGGAAATTTCAGGAAAGATACCATTCATGATAACCCACCAGAAGATTAAATACCTTGGAATCAATCTAACCAAAGACCCTTCCAATCTATACAAGGAAAATTTCAAAACATTAAAGAAAGAAATAGCAAAGGACACGAAAAAATGGAAAGACCTCCCCTGCTCCTGGATAGGGAGAATTAATATTGTAAAAATGGCTATCCTACCAAAAGCAATCTATAGATTTAATGCAATACCCATTAAAATTCCACTGACTGACTTCACAGAAATAGAAAAAATGATCCAAAAATTCATATGGAACCACAAAAGACCATGTATAGCCAAAACACTTTTAAGCT
>VMDO01006199.1:0-102900 GCA_007922755.1 Pedetes capensis | reverse complement strand
GTCAAAAGGCCTCAGAGTAGATGAGAGCTGGACTCCAAACCTGTCTCTACCACTGCCTAGTGATTAGACCCTGGACACATCATGACCCTCTCTCTGCCTCTGTTTCCCCATCAATAAAATGGGTATAATAGTTTCCAAATTGCAAGGTGGTTAGACAATCAGATGACATCATAGGGCAGAGACAAGACAGTGCAAAGTTTAAGGACATGATCTTTGTACTAGAGGTAGGATCTCAGATCCACCTCAAGTGATAGACTGCCTCAGTCTGTCCAAGACTGAGACATTGCCTAGGATATGGGACTTGAGTATTAAGTCCGGAAATTCCCAGACAAACTGGCCTGAGACAGTCACCCTAGCCATCCATCACACAGAAAGAAACCTGAGAGTAATAAGTGCTCCAACCTTATAGGATGACCGCTGGAGTCTATGAAAATAAGTGCAAAGTGTAGACTCCCAATTCCTCCTGCTCACTACGATTCCTCCCTGGATCCATCACTGATTTCTGTGCTACTTTCTAAGCAAACCAGCTGATTCACACTTTTGAACCAAGCAGATGCCATGCAGTCCTGTGTTTATTGAAAGGTCTCCTTCCTGGGACCAGTGGCTGTGCTGGTGACTGCCCTGTCTGGAGGATGTAATGACAATCCATGAGTCCATGAGGAACAGATATCCACGATGCTGAATTTATTTAAATTTATTTATTTATTTACTTATTTATTTATTTACTTATTTATATTAGGTGCCTACAGTCAGGTGCTGAACCCAAAGCTTTGCATATACTTTGAAGCACCCCACCACTGAGCTGCACCCCATCCCCTTTTCTACTTTTTAATCTTGAGACAGGGTCTCAGTAAGTCACACAGGCTGTCTCTGGCCTTGGACTTGTGATCCTCCTGCCTCAGCCTCCTGCATCACTGGAATAACAGGCATGCGCCACCGTGCCCTGTCATGATGCTGAATGTACGCCGACTTCCCTCACCTGCTACATGCCAATCTGGTACCTTAGAGACGTGGGCTGGAAAGAATCAAAAGCAAACACTCATTAGATGAAATGATGCAGGTCTGAGCTCAGGTAAACACAAACATAGGGAATAAATAAAATTATTGTAAGAATAAAGTAAGTGAACCATCAGCCCCTGGAGTTGTTCACAAGAAGGGTGCGTGCATGGTCTACAGGTTCAGTGTGGCATGGAGAAAATGCTCAATGAATGTGTAAATGTGTAGATTTTGAAACTGTTTTGACAACCTCACTCGAAATGCTGATGATTAAACCCATTCTTATTTTTTGAATGTATTTGCCAATGGACATCTTTTATCAACATGTCTTCCCTCCAAAGGATAAAAGAGTAACCTTGAAGCCACGAGACCTGTCCTCAAATCTCCCTCCACCACTCACCTCCACCATCCATTCTGTCATGGGCTACTTTTGTGACTTTATGTATGTCACTTACTTTTCAGGCCCTCAGTTTCTTGATGTATAAAATGACAGCAGTAAACATGCAATGGCAACTGTGACCTTTGTCTACCACCTCAGAGAGCTACATTAGGTCCAACAGAAATACTCAGTGTGAAATGCTAGCCGCATGTCTATTGTAGTCGGTGTACAAGTTGGAGCTATTTATTATTAATCTTGTTCACTCTTCTTTCCAGTGGTCTCATTAGCTGTCCAACTTCTGGGGATTTACTTCTCTCCTGTACATGTACCTAAAATAAATCAGAAAGAGCATAGTGCCAAGAGCAGAGGAAGAAACGTATGAATCAAACAGGTCTGGGCTCAAAGTCAGTTTCCACTGTTTACTGGCTATGTCTCTGAACCTCAGTCTGCTCATCTGGAAGATGGAGACTATAGTATCTGCCACACACAGTTATGGTAACAATCAAGTGACATAGGTCCTGTGTGAGGTGCTCAGCAAAGAGACTGACAATAGAACCAGAGCTCAGACCCAGGACTCTTGACATCACAACCAGGGATCAAACATGAGCAATGTAAGTACTCCAGAGCGGCTCCCCGCTGCTTCCAAAACAAGTTACTCCTGTGCAGGTGGACTCTGGATCTTCCCCGGGGGCTGAATGCAGGTATCAGTCAGCTTCTACACACCTAGCAAGGCACAAAGCACCAGAACAGATAAAAAGTTGTAGCAAGTTCAGTCAGTGCTGCCATTGAAAAGTTTACCATCAGTGGTGTTTACCATCAGGGTGTGGTGGTTACACGCCTGTAATCCCAGCAGCTTGGAAGGCAGAGGCAGGAGGATCTCAAGTTCGAGACCAGAGGCAGTCTGCATAATTTAGCAAGACCCTGTCTCAAAAAGTAAAAAAATGGGCTGGAGGTGGCAGCTCAGTGGTCTAACACTTGCACAGCATGCAAGCGTGAGGCCCTGGGTTCAACCCCCAGTACCACAAAAAAAAAAAAGAAAGAAAGAAAGAAAAGAAAAGAAAAGTTTACCATCCATTTGGGGAAATAAATATCTATTTCCAGAGAGAGAGAGAGAGAGAAGGGAACTAAGGACTAATTTCAAGAGCTCTGAACCATGCAATGCTAATACTCTGAGGCCAAATGCCCAGATGAAGAGTTGAGATACACAGTTTGCTTTGTGACTGTGTTCATGCTGCAGCCTATATGAGCAAATGTGATTATATTGTTGTTGTTGTTAGGTGCTGTCGAGTTGGCCAGACTCATAGCGACCCTCATAAGGTTTTCAATGGCTGACTGTTTTATGGGTTGCTTCAGGAGTAGATTGCCTCATCCTTCTCCCATTTTTGCCGTTCGGGAGATCTAACCCAGGTCCTCAGAAAGTGCAGAGCAGCACTCTACCAACTGAGTTAAACCCCAATACTGTGGTTATATAAAACAATAAAATAACAACTATAGTGCCAGTGGGGCTGGGGTTTAGCTCAGTTGGCAGAGTGCTGTTCTGTGCACTCAGAAGCCCTGGCTTCAAACCGCAGCACTGCAAAAATGGAAGAAGGACGTGGCAGCCCACTCCCAAAACAATCCTAAAACAGTCAGCCATTGAAAAATCTATGAATAGCAGAAAAGCACTGAGAGTGCCAGGCATGGCACAGAGCCAGGGAGTGTTTTGTTCTGCTGTACATAGGGATGCTGTGAGGCAAACCCAACTCGACAGCACCTAACAACAATAGCACCAGTAGCCAACATCTATGACATGCCCAGGATGTGTTAGGCATTTTATTTATTTCGGCTGTGATATTCTTTTTAATCCTACAGCAATTTTAATGCCTACGGCAATTAAACTGTAGTCTAAATACATGGGAATTGAATTTCAGAGTATTATGCTGAGTAAAAGAACCTTGTACAAAAGAGAGAGCATATGGTATGATTCCTTTCACATGATGTTCTAGAACAGGACAAACTACTCTATGTGTTAAAAACTACAAATAGAGTGTGGGAGGGAGATGGGAGTAGGCAGGGATTTCCTGACTTGAGAGGACTCTGGGGGTCCCTGTAATGCCCTATATAGTTCATAAGGGGTTTGCATTGCTTAAGCATATGCATTTTTCAAAATTCATCAAAGGTAGACTGAAGATTTGTACATTTCCTTTGTATGTTCGAAAGAAAAGAAAATATAAACAAATTTTCAACCCTAGATAATGATAGAATATTTAAGCACTGAGGAGAAGGTACACTGATATGTGCAACTTTGAATTTTTATTTAAAAAAAACAAGATGGATAGATGGGTAGATTAATGGATAGACCAGGGGATAAACTTGTAACAAGGCAAGTTATTTGTTGTTGTTGTTAGGTGCTATCAAGTCGTGTCCCACTCATAGCTACCCTTATAGGGTTTTCAATGGCTGATTGTTTTGGGATTGCCACAGGAGTGGATTGCCACATCCTTCTCCCACTTCTGGGGTGCTGAGAATTGAACTTGGGACCTCAGAGACTGCAGAGTGAGACCCTACTTATTGAGCTAAATCCTAGCCCAAGGCAAGTTATAGTAAAACCAAAATGATAGACTTCTGATGGTAGGCATGTGACTGCCTTCACCTTTTTGTATATGTTGAAAAGGTTCACAGTGAAAGTTAGGGGACTAAAACTAAATCAGCAGAAGTGAACCTCACACATTCTTCTCTTAGTTCTCTTCAGGAGAGCTCCCAAACTTAGTGAGCTAATGTCCTGTCCCTAAAGTGCCACTGAAGTTTAAACTGGGTCTGAAATGGCTGCAAAGGATGATTTCATACAGCTGGACATCCACAGGGATACAACCAGCAACATTTGCCCTAAGAAAAACCAGATACTCCTTTGAAGGACGCCCCCAAAGGTCCTTCCAGTGCTGGGATCTGGGGCCCTGAGGGAGTGAAGAGGGCTGGGATTTAGCTCAGTTGGTAGAGCGCTGCGCTGCAGTCTCTGAGGGCCTGAGTTCAACTCCCAGCACTGCAAAAATGGGAGAATGACCTGTCAATCCACTCCCAAGGCAATCCCGAAACAGTCAGCCATTGAAAACCCTATGAGGGTCGCTATGAATCGGACACTGACTCGACGGCACCTAACAACAACAACAAGGGAGTGAAGGTCAAGTGCATGAGGGAATGGGCCCTGGTGCCAAAGGGGAGGCTGAGGACCACCAAGGCACACCTCTTGGATCATCAGAATGCCCTGTGTGTAGCCTGTGGATGAAGAAGAGGAAGGGCCCACAGGCTCCTGGAGCCACGACACAGGAGGCTCAGCCCTGGCAAGCAATGACTCCCTTCCCCAATGATCACATTTCACCCTGCAGGGAGCTTTTATTTGGTAGCTATATCCACTAATCCCCTCTACTCTAGGGCCTGGGTAGCTCAGCACTAGCAGGCTTCTGTTCAGAATGATGTAACTGACCCTTCTCTTTTCTTAAAACAGGGGCTGTGGGTAATAGAGAAAGCTGTGGATGGAATATCAGGAGTTCTGGAGATAGTTCTGGAAAGAAGTAGCTCTGTGGCCTCATCTGAGTCCCAGAAATGATGTGGGCTCTGGTTTCATCCAGGCCAGCAGATGCCTCTCAGTATGGATGGTAGACTTATCAGGAACCCCTCACAAGGATCCAGTCTCCACCATATTTATGTACTCACAGGCCAACCCTGAAACGCAAAGCTCAGAGGGCTCTTAGTCCTCGTCAGCTGAGCTGAAAAGAAGGAAGAAGCTACCTCAGGCCTGAGTACTACTGCGCATGCCGATGAACTCTGAACTCAGAAGTGGTCCTGATTCTCCCCTGAAAACATAGTCCCTCTATCCATCATGTGTTCAGCTAAACTGTTTTCTACCCTTGTCACCACACTATGAGGTGGGGATTCTTACTCCTGGACTGGGATTTAGCTCAGTTGGTAGAGCACTGCTCTGCAGTCGCTGAGGTCCCGAGTTCGATTCCCAGCCCCACAAAAATGGGAGACAGATGTGGCAACCCACTCCCAAGGCAATCCTGAAATAATAAGCCATTGAAAACCCTATGAGAGTCGCTATGAGTCGGACACGACTCGACGGCACCTAACAACAACGATAACAAATTCTTACTCTTACCTTACCTGGGGACACAGAGGCGATGAGTGGTTTGCTAGAATCATGGCACAAATAGAGTGGAGACACAATCTGAATCCACCCTGGCCGGGCTTCACCGCCCAGCCCCTTTCTTTATCTCTTGTCACGGTGGTGGAGGGTCAAAGCCTCCCCCGCATTGTCTCCCAGCGCGCTCTTCAGCCTTTCCTCATGACAGACCGCGTGGAACGGCTTCCTCCACACTCCACCAAGCAAGCAGCACTGAAAACGCAGCCAAGGGAGCCCCCGCCCTGCAAAGCCCCAATAGTCCTTCATCCCTGCCGCTGGGAAGGAACAAAGAAAGGAGTAAATCTACTCTTCATTGTGGGCTGGGCCCCGCTGGAGGCCACATCACACTTTTGGGTCACCCAAGCAGATGAGAAGTCCCTCCGTGGCCGCACAAAAGAACTGCAAGTCACTCAAACGTGATGGCAAAAGGCTCGCAATCCGCAGCCCTGATGGATGGAGGGGCCAGGAGAATGTGCTCTTTGCAGACCGTGACAAAGCGCCCGGTCCATTCATCTTCCCTGACCACAGCCTTTCTCCTTCCTGCTGGGGAAAATGGGCCTCTGATCCAGAGCCCCCCTACACCTGCCACATTCTATTTCCATGGCGGTGGCTGCCCCGAGATTACTCTTTGAAGAGGAGATAAAAAACGTTCCAGCTTGAAGGCTGGCTGCTAATATCTTTATCCTTGAGCGATGCCACTAACCCACAGGAAAAGGGTAAATTGTCCTTTGATGCCAGAGTTTATTCTGACAATTAAATCTCATCATCCCTCACACCCACACTATCTCTAGCTTTTCTACTAGACCAGACTTTTTGTAGACTTCCAGATGAATAGTGTCCAGCCAGCCATGCCACTAAGTCACCCAGACTGTGCCAGACCCCGGGCACAGTGTGTTATACACCTTAATGCCCTCAATCTCCACATGAGCCTGGAGCTGCACCTGCCCACCCAACATCAGGTGAGGAAAGCGTGCCTTCTGTCCCAGGTCAGAAGACGCTATTTGACTCCAGCCTTGAAGGAAGAATGTGATTTAAACAGGTGTCACGTAGGTGGCTCGGGGTCATATAAGAGGCATTGGCACTGATATCGGTCATTTGGAGCTGAACAGCATTTATCCACTGTGCAATGATGGGCAAGTCACAGAGGCTCCTGTCTGTCGGGTTCTTTCTGGGGTTTCTCTCTCTCTCTGCATTGTGGGTGGAAGCAAGAGGTGGGTCCCCCGACTGTGCACCCGGTGGCGGTGGTGGCGAGGCTGTGGCCAGACAACAGAGGGTCACACATGGGATAAAAGGACAGGGGTTTATTCACAAATGAGGGAAAAGGAATGGAGGATTAGGGAGAGTGGAAAAGGGTGTTGGAGAAGGGAAGCACTCAGCTGCCGTCTCTGCTACTGGGGCAGAGACTCCCAGGTGTCGTTCTTCTGGCTTGCAGCCTTTGCCACTTCAGAGGCCCTGCGCTAGACTTTTGGAGGAGGCTTGCCTCTCGGAGTCTTGCCCCTCGCAGCTGTAGGTCCACGTAGGATATCTGGCATTGTAGAGGTCGGGGTCGGATAGAGGTGGCAGGAGGGTTGAAGTATGATGAAAGCAGGTTGGAGGAAGGCTGAAGGCTAGGCTAGGCAGATGAGTAAATGGGCCTTGAGTTTATCTTGGATGGTGTTCAGAATGGCTGATGATCTCTGGGCTCCAGAGTTTATATGGCCTGATAGCCAGCCAATCAGGAAAATACGGTTGGATCAGAAATGACCAATTGGGCACCAGGGGGGCTTTAGGCGCTCCCATACCTTGGGTGCCATCTTGGCCCACTCAATGGGAGGGGGAAAGAGTGAGATACTTGGACGTACAGCAAAGGTGACCCATTTGCTATCTTGCCCCATAGGATTCAATGGGAGCAAATGACCCGGATATAGGGTAAGGGTCACTCACCCCAGAGGAGAGGGGTTGGTCCTCCAAGTAGGGTAGATGAGCTCCTGGGGACCGGCCATGTTTGGTGTACTCTCTATCCCCCTGGGAATTCCAACACCTGTCAGCAGTGGAGGTAGTGATGACACCTTTGTCCCGGGACTGATCGGATGATTAAAGAGACCAGTGAGTGGGGCGGTGCCTGGCACATGGAGGGCATTTTACAAAATGTTCATAGCTAATGAAGAAGAAGAGATGGGACACAAAGCAGGGGGGAATGAAACATCATATCACGTGCAGAAGTGAAAGCAACAAGGAGCAGCCCAGGGGTGATGGTATAAACAGCAAGAGAGTTCAGTTCACACCTAACACCTAATATCAGCAGCATAACAGCATCCAGTGGGATTAAGGGAATATGAGTGAGGAAGATCTGGGAGTGGAAGGGAATGGGGAGGGATTTGGATATGACCTGGAAAAGGCAAGAGGGAGCTCTTGCATGTTCTTGAGCAGAGCAGTAGCATAGAGAAATGAGCGAGGTTTAGAGACCTTCCTGGTAACTCAGGCATCACGTTGGTTCCTAGACTGCAGCAAACATGTTTCTTCATTGGCCGGTGCTTATAATTCTGCAATAGTTTCTTTCAAACCATGATTTTCCAGCAGCTGAATCCCCTGGGGAATTTGAGAAAATTACAGTCCTGGGCCCTGCCCAGGCCCAGGAATTCAGAAACTCTGCAGATAACGCCCAGGAATTCTCCGGCTTCCAGTTGCCACAGATGGTATGTACACGGAAGTTTAAAAGCTGTTCGTCTAAAGCAAGGGGTTTCAAACCTGGAATCAATAAGAATCCCCATCTGAACTGTTTGTGTTACAACCAGGGCTCTGGATTTCCAAGGGCCACTTATAACTGTAATAATACACTAAAGATGGTTGTAGCCCTCTAAAAATACAGTCAGCCAAATAATGTGAGTTCAGGCCTCAAAAGAGTGGCCAGAGGAGAGATTACAAAGAACTACTGGCCTCTCTTTTAGAGCAGGACTTTTTTTAGGCCCATAGCTGCTGCCAAGCCAGAGGCCTGGGGCACATCCCAACTCAAGCATAGCATGCTTGGCCATCCAAATAGCACCCAGGAAAGTGGCCTGACTCTCACCAATTCCAAGAGTGGAGGCATGGTCACAGAGGAGATGGAGGGGGAGGGAAAGAGATTCAGCTCAGGTCAGCAGCGCTGACTCAGTACTTGTCAGAAGTTCCCAGGTCACTTGGGGGCACAAATGGGCTAAACAGAGCCCTGGCCTTAGGGAATGGCACTTGAGCAGAAAACACAAGATTAGGGGTACTTTAGGGTAAAACCCTGGGGAAATAGGAAGAGATGAATTTATTTATTTATTTTATTATTTTTATTTATTTATTTTTATTTATTTATTTTTTTTTTTTTTGCAGTACTAGTTGTTGAACCCAGTGCCTCGAGCTTGCATGCTCTGCAAGTGCTGGACCAGTGAGCTGCACCCCAGCCCATTTTTTCACTTTTTGAGACAGGGTCTCACTAAATTATGCAGACTGCCTCTGGTCTCGAACTTGCGATCCTCCTGCTTCTGCCTCCTGAGTCGCTGGGATTACAGGCGTGCACCACCACACCTGGCTCGAGAGAGATGGATTCTAAATAGGGTAGGAAGGGAAGACTGTGGAAGAGGTTGACAATGGAGCAGGCTCTTAATAGCAGGAGTGGGACTTCAGCAGCCAGAGCTGAAGGTGAGAACATACAGGTAGAGAAAAGGCTCCTCACAAAGACCTACAGTCGGGGGCCTGTGGGAAATGCTGATGATGCTGACGCAATAGAAAGTTTGGATTCCTTCCCCTAGATAATGGCCAAGAGCCTGGAAAGAGAGATTAAGAACAATTCATGAAAGCCTCAGCTGCCAGGTTAAGAAGTGGGGCCATCATTCTGCAGACAACATGAAGAATTTTATTGAAATCACTTTGGTGAGGAAGTGGAGAATGACCTCCATAGAGACTGCACAGAAGCCTTTATCAATGTGCCCTATATAAATAGCCACATATTATGGTTAATAACAGAGAGATCTCTATTGCTCCTCTAAACTGAGCGCCAAGACTGAGGGTTTGTCTTCTTAGAACATCTTTTGCCTTTTCTCTGACCTTAACACAGCATTGGAGAACTAGTAGTTGCTCAATAAATGTCTTCAAATGGCTTTGCAGGTAGAAAAGATCAGCTTTGATCTCCTGTAACTGAGGAGGCGGCAGAGATTATGAAAGTTTTCCTAGGGCGGCACCAGGAGCAAAAAGAGTAGAGGTCAGATAAAGAGAGAAGAAAGCAGAGGATTCACATTTTTCTTTTTCTGATTTTGCAGCATTGAACCATCTTCCCACCTCAGCTCTAAGGGTATTGGATCGATTCATGGGATTGTGCTCCAATTTCTATCCCTGCTCTGGCAATTGACTTTGTGGTTCTGCCCATCAAGAGAGAAAGTCCGAATGGGCACTCTTTGTCTCTATGCCGGCCTTATATCTTGCTTTGGGAAAAAGAATGTAGAGGAAGGGGACATTTCTGGGCTTAGGACTCAAGAGGCCCTGAGCAATCCTGAAATCTTTTAGAAACATGCACTGCCATGAACACAAACTCAGGCTAGCCTGGCAAAGGATGGGATAAACCCCATCAGAGGCCATCTTGTTCTGCCATTTCCTCGCTGGTCCACCAGCTGGCACTTGGCACATGAGAACTGACAAGTCAAGCCAAGCCCAGCCAGAATTAACAGAACTGTCCAGCTGGCCCACAGACTCAAGAGAAACAATAATTACTTTTTAAATATTAGTGCTATGGTGGTTTGTTGTGAAGTAAGAATTAACTGATACAGAAAGACTAAGTTTTCCCCAGGGAACCTCTAGCTTATAGTTTCTGATAGCAGAGAAAGCTGGACCCTACATGTTGTTGTGTTGTTAGGTGCCATTGAGTCAAGTCTTACTTATAATGACCCTCGAAGGGTTTTCAATGGTTGATTCTTTCAGGATTGCTTTGGGAGTAGATTACCACATCCTTCTCCCATCTTTGTGATGCTACGGGTCGAACTGGGGTCCTCAGAGAGTGTGGAGCCACGCATTACCAACTGTGCTAAACCCTAGCCCCAGATCCTACATAGCAAGACATTTTAGGCTACAGTGTAAAAAGAAAGAGAATCTTTGAGCCTCAAGAAGCATGTTTAACATTAACCATGTGGTTTTCAAACCCTTCTCACTTGAGGATATGACTAGTTCAATGACAGTGTAGCAATCAGGACAGGCCCTGACCTCGCAGGATTTCTGTGAGAGGGGCCTTCACATTTACAAAAGACTTTCCTATTCGATGACTGGTTTGATTCTTGCTTTCCGCCATTGACAGATGAGAAAACCAAAGTTCATAGATGGCAATTAATTTCCCAAACTTGTATGTAGCCCACTCGTACGCTCAAGGTTCCCCACCAAGACTTAAAGCTTCTCCTTGTCCCAACACCTGGGACCACAGCAGTAGAACCCACAGTTAGATTGTGTTTTTAGTAATTTCTTTTTAGTGAGCATACAAATTAGTGGGTTTCATTATAATATTTTCATACACGTATATCACTGTACATTGGGATCCGCCCCACAGCTCCAACCCCAATTGCCCTATTTATTCCATGAAATGAGTTATAAACTGAATATGGTACCTCTTCAGGGAATGGAGAGGAAATCCCTAGTAGGCATGTTCCAGCTCCCATCTCCAGTGCAGAGTGCCGGGAGGGCAGTTCCTCAGTGTGGCTCAGTGTGGAAGTCCAGGGATGCGAGGGTGTCAAGATCTAAGCACTCCTGTGGTCCTCTCTCCAGCCTCAGCCCTGCATTCCTCTGTGTTGGTGCCCTGCTCAGCAAAACTGGCTTCAGTGTGAGGGGCAGAATGGCCCCTGACAACTCGAATTCTAACATCCTTCCCGCTTGAGACCTAAGAGACACTCTTGGAGTGTCCGTGTTAATTCTCTGTGTTGGACGCTTGCCCAGGTTATGCTGCACAGCAGCCCCTACACTAACATCTGAGTTCCAGGGAAGGGTGTCCTCTGATAGGTCATCTTCCTGTTAAGGTGAATAGTGACCATCAAATGTCCACCATTAAACTCAACAAATAACTTCTGAATGAATCTTGATTCACCATGATTCAAGTTCATCTCCCCTGGCAAGGGACAAACCAACATCTTTTTCCCCCCGCATTCCATGAGCTGAGTGTCATCTAACCAAAAACGCTTCCTGGGAAGCAAGACATGGCCTGCAATTCCAGAGGCATCTGTACCCTGAGCGTGTAATTAAATCAGAGGCAAGTACAGCTGGTGAAAGAAGGAAGACATGCACAAACTCTTCAATCTAGGAATGTGCGTGGACCCTGTCATTACATCCCCCGCATGCTAATCCATCCCACTGGGACTCCACAAACTCTGTGATTCTCACTGCTCTGGCTGAGAAGTGCCTAAGTCCCCTGCACCGAGGCTTTCCTCCTTTCTCCCCTCGCTGGAAGGCTTTTCAAATCATCACCAGATTGGAAAGATCTGTATACAAGTCACTGAACGAAAGGTTGATCTAGGTGATACTCAAGGTAGGATGTTACCATGGAGAAGGGAGGAAGGAGTGGGTTTTAAAATGAAAAGTTAACTAATGAATTAAATTAACAAAAACCTATCTATTCCATATATTCACCCTGTAATCTTCAGCACTTCACTTCACCTCTCTGAGTTCCAGTGTTTACATCCATCAATGTCAGTAATAAAATCTGCCTCCTGTGGTCACTGGAAGGATTAAATGTCATTAAGAACCTAACAATCCCAGCATGGCGCCTGGAACGTGGCAAGTGTTTGACAAATGTCAATTCTTTTCCCTTCTATTAACATGGGATGTCCTGATCCTACTTGCCAAGGCTTAAAAAAAGGAAATGTCCTTTAGATATGGTCTTCTTAAAGTCAAGACAAAATCCTTTTAGGTATCTTATTGCCTAGACCACTTGTCTATGGATTCATTTAAATAATTATGTACCAAAGCCCTGGCATCTGCCAAGTTCCCTTCTAGTGCTGGGATGCAGCTCTAAGACAGGGCCCTGGGCTCGAGGAGTTAAAGCCTGGGAGACATGAGCATTTCCTGGGGAGGGGAGCATCTGACTCTGTGATTGCATTCTAGCTAATGAACGTTGCCCCTACTGCTACATTGATATTAAAATCATGGACATTTATGTCCTATCTCCCCAAATAAACTGTAAAACCATCCAGGGCAAGACAATTTTTATACTCTCTATATTGCCAAATATATGGTAAAATGCTGTTGCTGTTTTATTGATTTGTATAGAGAATTTGAGAATGGGGAAAGAAGTGATCATTCCATTTTTCCAGTGACTGACAATTTTCCTCTGAATAAATACTTAAAGATGGCCACATTCTGGGATTCTTCATTTCACATGGACTCAGTGTAGCAGTGCCTGTTTAAGCAAAGTCTAACGCTTTTTCATACATCAGTTTTTGCTGTTGTTGTTAGAAGCCATCGAATCAGTGTCTGACTCTGTACACAGCAACCCTGCATACAACAGGCTAAACACTATTGTCAGTGCTTCTCTGCTATTCATAGAATGTCCAATGGATGATTGTTTTGGGGGAGTGGGTTGCCAAGTCCGTCTCCCAAGCCTATAGCACCTGGTGTTCCCAGGCGGTTTCTCATCCAAGTACTAACCAGGCCCGACCCTGCTTAGCTTCCAAGATCTAATGGGATCAGAAGCCACAGCAGTATGGCTGCGGGCTCATCAGTTTGTACTGCCTGTAAAATAGGCATTGTAGCACTATATTAATCTCATCTTGGGCTCCCCGATGCCTTCAAAAGCAGGGATAATATTTTACTTCTAATGATGTTTCTGCATTTGGCAATTTCTGACACATAGTATGTGATGAAGAAAACATCTTATTTATGTGAAGTCAGGAGGCTGGGTGGGCCATTCTGAAACATGTGGGTTCAGTTGATCTTGACAGACTCACTTCTGAAGCATCACCGATCAGGTCGTGGGGTGGCCAGCGACTGGCTGGTCTAGGATAGGCTCATTTAAGATGATGAGGATTGGCTCCATGTGGCCTCTCCGGAATGATGGGGTCCTTAGAAAACCAAAGGTTAACAGGAGAGCCCTAAATTTGTCAAATGGCACCAAGAGATAGCTTAGGAAAAGCACGCCAGCAGACAGGTCCATGTGAGTACAAGGAAAGAGAGAAAGGAAAGTTCTGATTGCTTTTGTATATTCTACTAGAGGAAATGCACACACTTTCTGGGAATGTGATGATCTGGGTTCAAATGCAAGCTGGCTGCTCACTTGAGTCTGAGGTTGAGAGCTAGGAGGGAGGCCGCTCAGAGTGGCAGGTAAGAGGATGCAAAGAGGAAGGGAAGGAGGGAAGAGAGGGAGACAGAAAAGCGGTGGGTGAAAGCAGAAAAGTCAGGGCAACCTGCCCGTCTTCCAGCTTTGTCCTGTGCTCTTCCAAGGGCCACCTGGCACCGAGACAGAGCCAAGAATCCAGACTGTGTCCTACCTGGTAGAGATGGGTGACAAGGAAATGCGGATCGGATCGTTAAAGACTTGAATGGGAGTCACGTGGGGCAAACCCCGGCGCCTAGGCTGATGGCAGCCTCTAGAGTGCGGAGAGTTGGGACAAACCCATGGTGAAGGCAGCCTCTCTCCCCAAGACCCCAAGGAAAGAAAACAGCCAGGGAAACTTGCTGGGGCATTGAGGACAGATTGTACCCAAACCCTTCAGAGGGCAGGTAATGCGATGTTCCACTGTAACTTGATTTCTTAACTTCAGTCTCTGAAATCTCTGCAGGGAAAAAGGAAAAAAAAATTGCCTCTGTGTTTTTTTTTCCCCCTTATCTGTTCCCATGTCTGAGTTGTCAGAGTTAGCAGCAAGCTCGGCTGTCTGGAATATGTTCTCCATTGTGTTCCTTCCGTGAAGAAAATTACAACGTGAAAAGGCAGGGGGTGGAGAGGAACATTACATTCTAAACAGTCCCAGGGAGATAATTGCTAAGTCTCCTCTGCTCTCTCCTTGCTCCCCCTCCCTTCCCACCTCCTCAGACTGCTCTTCTACCTCTAGGACCTAGAGCCTGATGGTCCTCAGACTGCTCTTCTGCCTCTAGGCCCAGAGCCTGATGGTCCAGTGCTGCCACAGATGGACCAGGATGCTCTCCCCCTGGGACTTCCCCACCCTGAGGGGCCAGCTGCTGTCCCACTTTTCCTGAGTGGCATGGCACCCATGCATAGCTGCCAATAAGGGAAATTCAGAGGCTTCACTTAGGGAAAGAAGGGCTAGTTTGTTCTTTTTTCTTGGTTGTTTGGGTTATTCCCTTAGGACCCTAAATGGTTGCTCAGACATGATTTAGTTTAGGTGGGTTCCAGGACTTACTGAGTAACGCCTAATTATTCCAGGCCTGTCCACATACACAACGTTGTTAGGTGCCATTGAGTCGGTCTGACTTACGGTGAACCTATATTCAACAGGGCCTGCAGCCGCAGCCCTGTGGAATCCAACCCTGTCAGATCTCGGAAGCTAAGCAGGGTCGGGCCTGATTAGTACCTGGATGGGAGACCGCCTGGGAACACCAGATTCTGTAGGCTTGGGAAAAGGACCAGGCAACCCCCTCCCAAAAATCAATCTGCCATTGAAAACCCTATGAACAGCAGAGAAGCACTGACAATAGTGTTTCCCCTGTTGTACAGAGGGTCGCTATGAGTCAGATACTGACTCCACGGCACCTAACAACAACAACAACAATATACAGCAGAATGAAACACGACGTGACATTGTGCCATGCACACAATCTTTTTATGTTTGAGCCCAATGTTGCAGCCACTGTGTTTCTTCTCATTTTGAGTCATGCCACATCAGCAAAAGGAGAACCCAGAGCCTCTACTCCATTCCCATCATTAAGGTCAACTCGACTTTGAGGAGACAACCCTTCCCTAGTCATGCTTTGAATGCTTTGAATGCATTGAATGCTTTCCAAACTGGGGGACTCTTTTTCCAGCACTATATTTGACAGTCCTTCTCTGCTATTCATATGGTTTCAATGGCTAATTATTTCAGGAATGGGCTATCAAGTCCTCCCTGGTCTAAGACAGACTAAGGACTACTTGTTGATTCTCTACTAGGTGTCCAAAAGTGAGACAAGCATCTATATCCTCAATTTTATTTAGTCCCACAACCATCCAGGGAGGTTTTAAGTCTTATTTTCATACTAGAGACAAGTTGTTGGATCTCAGTATGTTCAAGTCCATGGCCCCAGTTCACACATTAATAAGTGGCAGAACCGAGATCTGAAGCTGGATCTGTCTAATTTCTGCTGAGATATGCCCACCCCCTAAAACTGATAAAAGGTTGTCTCGAGTCCTCAACACCCTGGGAGTTGTATGGAAAGAGCCAGAAACCTTAAATGAGGTGATCCTGGAAGTAGTTATCTGATCCATTTCTGGCCAGTGAGGTACTAGCAGAAGAATCTTCTAGGAAGCGAAATGACTTGCCCAAGGTTACCCTGATGTAGATTGAGGCTGAAGCAGGGGAGGAGCCCATGCAGTTCCTTCCACTAAAGACATGTAAGGAATTATGATACCAGGCCACTATCAGGGCTTGAAATCATGCTTAAAATGATTATTCCCCTTGCCTCTGTGCACAGCTTGGAAGAGTATGCCAGAGAAGAAGAGAAGAAGCATAAATGAATGGAAGGGAGAAGAGAAAAAAAGGAGGAAAAGGAAGAAAAAGAAGAGAAAGTAGAGGAAGAAAGGAGGAAAAAGAAGAAAAAAGAAAGTTATCTTTCTTCCTTCTTTTTGGTCTTTAAGTTATGCGTTTGTTGGATCTGTATGTTCCCATTTAATAGAAAACTGAAGCTCGAAGACATTAAATGATCTGAGATCTGAGGCCAGGAGTCTTTTCTCTACACCAGTAGTTCTCCAAGTGCTGTGCCCAGACCCTCAGTACTGGGATGACTTAGGAACTTGGGATAGATGCACAGTTCAGACTCCATCCCAGACTTATGAACCAGCACCTGCACTCCAGGTTTTAAAAAACCATCTTGGTGATTTGTTCATTCTTTCTTTCTTTCTCTTCCTTCCTTCCTTCCTTTCTTAATTCCTTCTTTCTTCTTTCTTTCTTTATTCCTTTTTCTTCTTTCTTTTCTTTCCTTCCTTTCTTCTTTCTTCCTTCTTTCTTCTTTCTTCTTCCTTTCTTTCTTCCTTCTTTCTTTCTTTCTCTCCTCTTTCTTTCTTCTTTCTTTCTTTCTTTTATTCCCCTTTCTTCTTTCTTTTCTATCCTTTCTTTCTTCTTTCTTCCTTCTTTCTTCTTTCCTCTTTATTCTTTCTTCTTTTCTTTCTTCTTCCTTTCCTTCCTCTTCTTTCTTTCTTTCTTTCTTTCTTTCTTTCTTTCTTTCTTTCCTCTTTCTTCTTTCTTTCTTTTTTTCAGCAGAGTCTCACTATGTAACCCAGCCCCTCAAGTGCTGCAATTACAGGACTGACCCCTTGTGCTTACATCCTCTTGGCAATTCTGATGCAGCTAAAGATTAAGGACAACTGCTCTATAGCAGTTTATAACAAACAGTTAATAACAAAATCCAGTTGTGAATCTGTACATTTTAAACATTTGTGGTTTTAACTGCAGACTGTTTTGAAAGGGATTTTATTTTGACCTTGGACAAACCAGTTGGAAAAGGGAGATGCCAGCAAACGTGTAGAAATCCAATCAGCCATGCAACTTGTGATATGCTGGCATTTGGTACCTGGCACAAAACAGCAGGTTGCTGCTTGAAGGACAAAGGTGTGCTGTCCGCAGGAGAGGACTTTCCAAGTTCTCATTGCTTCCTTCTTGCACTGTGCCCTGCTGGGGCTGAGCCAAGGGGAGCCAACTCCAGCTGTCAAGGCACAATAGGCCATGCTACAGAGGTCCTCATCCAAGGGCCTCGTTGTGCTGCCGAGAATCCACACCAGCTCACTCAGAGGCGAGATGACTTACCCAATGACAGTGCGGAGTGGGGTCAGGGGAGGCGATCCACGCCCTTCCTGTCATCGCCAGTATTTAATGAACCTGACTGCTTGTTGCAGATGCTTAAAACAGCGCTTCAACTGAGCACTCTTCCTGTCACATAACTGGAAGAAAGTGCCACCCAAATCAAAAGAATAAACTTGGAGTGTTTTTGTTTTCTGTTTTTAAGCTAGGGGTTTGTTGTTTTGTTTTGTTTTGTTTTGTTTTCATTTTTGTTTTTTTGCATTACTTAGGATTCAAACCTAGGGCCTCACACATACTTTGCAAGTGCTCTACCACTGACCTGCACCCCCAGCCCGTTTTTTACTCTTTTATCTAGAGACAGGGTCTTGTTAAATTACACAGGCTGCATCTGACCTCAAACTCGTGATCCTCCTGCCTCTGCCTGCCAAGTTGCTGGGACTACAGGCATGCGCCACTACGTCTTGCGGTCTGTTGCATTTTTTAAAATATTTTCAAGATTTTTCATCAGCAAAGTGAAAGTATTATAAAAAGTACTTACATGATTCCTTCAGTTTTCAAAGCAAACAAAATCAGGCAATGATCTGTCATCCAGCTTGGAAACATCTGGCTGCAGTTTATTCCTCTCTGCCCGGCTGCATCTGAATTTGCTGATAGAAACAGCCCCCCCCCATCCCTAGCAGCACCTCCTTCCCACTTCCTAGTTGAGTTTCTGCTTCACATCACCGTGATTTCTCTCCAGTAGTCACTCCAGCCATCTCCTCCTTGTCTGACCATCCACTTGTTTTAAACTCTCCTCTGCGGAGCTGGGATGTGGCTCCGTGGGTCGAGCTTTTGCCCTGTATGTGCAACGTCCTGCATTTGATTCCCAGCACTGCAAAAACAAACAATAATCTCTCCTCTGTCCTTTACTCTACTGCTCCTCCTTCTTTCATCTTGGCTCCTTCTTCTCTTCTTCCAAGAATCCACGTCCTCTGCTTGGTCCCCAGACATGGATGTTCTCTACACACTCTGGGTTTCTCTCTGTCCACTCTGGTCGTACCAGACCATGCTGCACCTCCAGTGTCACGGTACTTAACTAACCAGATGGCATGGGGAAAGAGAGTAGATAGGCCGGGTGTGGTGCACGCCTGTACTCCCAGCGGCTTGGGAGGCAGAGGCAGGAGGATCACAAGTTCAAGACCAGAGGAAGTCTGTGTAATTTAGCGAGACCCTGTCTCAAAAAAAGTAAAAAAACAAATGGGTGGGGGCAACAGCTCAGTGGTACAGCACTTGCAAAGCATGCAAGCATGAGGCCCTGAGTTCAAACCTAGTACTGCCCCCCTCAGAGAGAGAGAGAGAGAGAAAGGGGGGGGGGGAGAGAGGAGACAGCCATAAGAAAGAATCAGGAAATTTGGAATACACTGACATGGATATATATTATAACTTATGTAAGGA
The DNA here is from genome assembly GCA_007922755.1 of Pedetes capensis. Classification (NCBI taxonomy): domain Eukaryota; kingdom Metazoa; phylum Chordata; class Mammalia; order Rodentia; family Pedetidae; genus Pedetes; species Pedetes capensis. The sequence goes on along the minus strand of VMDO01006199.1, from coordinate 84,014 downwards.
GCCCCTATTCATAGAAATAAAGAGAACGCCACTCCTTACACTTACAATTACATTGTATTATTGAAACATCCTCCAAACTGCCTTGTTGTTGTTGTTGTTGTTGGGTGCCGTGGAGTTGTGTCAGACTCATAACAACCCTCATAGGGTTTTCAATGTTAGATTGTTTCAGGATTGCCTTGGGAGTGGGTTGCCATGTCCTTCTCCCATTTTTGCGGTGCTGGGAATCAAACTCGGGACCTCAGAGACTGCAGAGCGGCGCTGTACCAATTGAGCTAAATCCCAACCCTAATAATTGTTGTTAGGTGCCGTTGAGTCGTATCCAACTCAGTGACCCTCAGAGGGTTTTCAATGGCTGTTTCGGGATTGCCTTGGGAGTGGATTGCCACATCCTTCTCCCATTTTTGCGGTGCTGGGAATTGAACTCGGGACCTCAGAGAATGCAGAGCAGCGCTCTACCAACTGAGCTAAATCCCAGCCCCCCCAATCTGCCTTAGAGGTAATAAATCCGAAGAGGATGAGGAAAGCCAGGAACCTCAGGTACAAATCAGGAGGTACCCCCAAGGCACAGCTGGACGCAGTGGAGATGCAGGTAGGAGACACATGAGAACCTAAAGGCACCCATCTTGAGCCCTGTCACTTTTGGAGGAGAAATGTAATAAACTACTTCAATGCTTCATTTCACACAAATTTATGGACCACCTACCATGTCCCTGAGGGCATGGAATAAGCACCCAGCCCCTACCTGCCCTCATGCAGGCTTCCGGCTAAAGAGAAAGGAAAAGTGCGTATCTCAAGGGTATCCAGTCCAGCGTGGGGGCAGAGTTGGGACTGGCCGGGGGACATGGTGCGTGAGAGCTACAATCAGTAGCAGCCACAGGCGGAGAGACAGCGCTGGATCAGGGCTTCTTCACGTGCCGTCCCCACCAGCAGTGGACGTACCACCGGGGACTTGTCAGGATTGCACACGCTCAGACCTCCCAGAGGACTTCCGGAAGGGGAAGCTCCGGGGGTAAGAAATGCGGCCCAGCACTCTGGGTTCGTAAACTCTGGGAGAGAGAGGAGGGTCCTTGCACAGCTGCAGTTTGGAAACTACCAGAAGAGGCAGGAGCAACTTTCCCTGGCTGGAACTGGTCTGGAAAGGCTTAAGACAGGAAGTGACCTACAAGCCAGATCTTCAAAGGAGAGTGAGTTCCCCAGAAAGACAAGAGGGGCGGCAAGCGCATTCCAGGAATTCCAGGTGTTTGCACTGCTAAGCCGGCTCACCATACCTCCAAGCTTCCTATTTTCTCAATGGATTTAGAACTAAAGCAAGGGAAATGATGTTTGCACAAAGTTATTCATTGCATTTTGCAAACACTCTAAATGGCTTTCAGCTGAGGACTTGTTGAATAAACTCAGGTTCGTCCACATAAGTATTATCCCCTGGCTCAGCAGGAGAGAAGTCTGTGTCCCGTGATGGGGAGATGAGCTGTAGGATGCAGAACAAGGTACAAAGAGCAAAGTACAAGATCGTGCTATCTTTTGGGTGAGAAAAGGTCAATGACCACATGTGTGTTGATGTACAAGAAACAAGTAACAGTGATTTGGCTTTCACGGGGGAAAAGGTAGGAGTGAGGGACAGGAGTTCTGTTTGTTGGGTGTCCTTAAGTCAGATCTGACTCACAGCAACCCTATGTACAACAGACAGAAACACTACCCAACACTGTGCCATGCACAGGATCTTTTTATGTTTGAGCCCCCGTTGCAGTCACTATGTTTCTTCTCATTATGAGTCCTGCCCCATCAGCAAAAGGAGGCTCCCAGGGGCTTGACTCCATTCTCATCATTAAGGTCAACCCTACTTTGAGAAGGGAACTCTTCCCCAGTAGTTTCTTGAATGCCTTCTAGCATGGGGGGCCCATTTTCAGGCACTGTATTTGATAGGGGCAAGAGTAGGAGGGAGATTGTGTGTGTGTGTGTGTGTGTGTGTGTGTGTGTGTGTGTGTGTGTGTGTTACTGGGAGTTGAACCTAGGGCCTCGCGCCTGCATGCTCTGCAAGTGCTGGACCACTGAGCTGCACCCTCAGCCCATTTTTTTACTTTTTGAGACAGGGTCTCACTAAGTTATGCAGACTGCCTCTGGTCTCGAACTTGTGATCCTCCTGCCTCCGCCTCCCGAGCTGCTGGGATTACAGGCGTGTGCCACTGGGCCAGCTTTGGGAGGGAGATTTTCAGTGGAAACTACTTTACTCCATTTGACTTTTGTCCTGTGTGCGTAAAATTAGCAATTCAGAGAAACACAACACCTCCTCAATCCATGAACTAGCAGAAGAGAACACTCTCTCTCAGGTCACACCCCTCTAGCGCCTCCTTAGGGCATTTGGAAGGCTGAGGGTGTGACAGGGAGGGGTGTTCTGTGTGGTGGTGTCATTACCACTTTCAGTACCTATTTTCTTCTAACAGGATGTGCTGCGTGGGTCAAAGCCCTGAGTCAAAAGTGAGAAAAGCTGCTGTTCGCGGTAGGACCCTTAAGTTCCTGGTATTTGGGAAATGGTCACTGAATAGCAACAGCAGGGAGGGGGACGAGACCAGGGTGCAAGGGATGGGAGTGGACCACAAATAACCACTGTGGTGAGAGGAGGGCCTTGTTGCGGCTCCATTCAGAAAAAGAACACTTAGTTTCAGGCAGCTGAGTGAGAACAGAAGGGAAATGAGACCAGGACGCAGGGGCACACCGACCCCTGCCTCTTTCCAAAAAAGGGAAAAAATGTATAGCTGCAAAGGAGAGGCCTTTGGTGCAAAATGCTTCTTCTCTTAGCAGCTCCCAGCTCCCTCGCCAGCTCTTGCCTGTCTCAGTTTCCTCACGTCCCTGGAAGGAGAGGAAAGCCCCCATTGCACAGTGCTGATTATATGCCAGGTACTTTTTATTAACCCTTCTTTTTGGGGGGTGGCGGTACTGGGGGTTGAACCCAGGGCCTTGCGCCTGCATGCTCTGCAAGTGCTGGACCACTGAGCTGCACCCTCAGCCCATTTTTTTTTTTTACTTTTTGAGACAGGGTCTCACTAAGTTACACAGACTGCCTCTGGTCTTGAACTTGCAATCCTCGCACCTCCCCCTCCGAGCTCCTGGAATTACAGGTGTGTGGCACCACGCCTGGCTATTAACCCTTCTTATGACCACCTTTAATCTTTTCCACAACCCTTCCAGGAAAACAGCCCACTCACAGATGTAGAAACGGAGGCTCAAGGGAGCAAAATGACTTGTGCACAGTTGCAATGGTGGAGTCAGGATTTGAATGCAGCCCCCACACCAGCTTTATGCCATGCTGAGGTAGGGGAAGAACTGTCCTCAGGCTCCAAAATCACTCACAGTTGTGCTTGCCATGTGGGCCCAACCTCAGCCCTGTGGATTTGAAAACTGCAGTTGAAGGCAGCAGGGAGCATAGTCATATTTATAAGAAGACCAAAAAAAAAAAAGTCACCAAGGAAATCCTGTTTAAGACAGAGTGAGGATTCCTAGGATTTATCTGCTTGGATAACCACAACTTATATTTGCTTCTGTAAAAAGACTGGTTTATCAAGTGCGTGTACCTGATGGCAATCTCACGCCCATCCATCACAGAGCTTTGTGTTTGCACATTGCCCAATAGCCAGGCCCACACAGCATTCCAGCTCCAAGAATATTGTCAAGATAAAAGCTTATTTGGAAGGGAGATGACCTTCTCTGGGGTTTCAGACAAACCTTGCAGATGGCTTTAAACTGAAAGGCACCTTAACTCAAATAAGATATGGTGTCTCTGGGATTTGTTTGTTGAATCATTCCGCATGCTCAGGATATAGAGATGACTAAGAAAGAGCTCCAGTTCTTACATGACTTATAACTGGTAAAGGAGCCAACATACATAAGTATAGTGCTGAGAGACAACTGCTTTAGAGGCAGAGGCAAATGCTAGAAAGCACCAAAGGGCAAGTGCTCAAGTCTTCCTAGGACAGGGGTGGTGCAGCAGAGGTGGGAGGATGGGGAATTGTGAGCAGCCTTAGGAGACAATGACCATGGAGATGAGCCTGCCAGAATGTAGAGAAGGCATACTGAGTAAAGAGAGGAGCAAGAGCAAATTTTTGGAAACTTAGCAATTCCTTATGTAAACAGGGATGCTGCTTATAGAGTTGGAATCTGTCTCGAACCCCTGCCTTTGCTACCAACTTGCTGTATGATTTTAGATGCCTCATTTTTCCTCTCTGATTTGTAGTTGCAAGTGGAGTTCATGTATACTACATATGCAGGAGAAAATGACAAAGAGAGAGAGAGAGAGAGAGAGAGAGAGAGATGGTTAAGAAGGGAAACAAATTGCATGTCAGAAGGTCCTAGCTGGGGTTTATCACAACCTCTAAGCATCTTTCCATGACTAAAAGGCCAAAGAGGAAAGACTCCAAGGTTAGCTAATGGCCTTATGAGATCTCTGGTCAAGTTCTCAAGAACAGAAGTAAAAACAAAAAGGGATACACAATTGAGAGCAGAAAGTCTTGGTGATATTGATCGCTGGTGCACAGGGAAAACCAAAAGTTGGAGTTCTCCCCTAACCTGGTGCTGTTCCCTCTAACTGGACCACCTGCAACCTCCCTCTTTTATGGGCCAAACCCACATTCGACATCAATTATTTCTACATTCCATCCCTGACCACACAAGCAGGACAAGCAACCCTTTTCTGTGCTTCTGGCCACCACATGTCTTCTTCCTTCTCACCTCCATCAACCTGAATTGTCATTGCCTATGTCCCTTGTAACAACTCTCATTATACTGGATACCTCATTAATACAGACATCACACATCTCCTTTATACCCCTAACCTGCTAGGAAACATGGACAAAATAACTGTTGAAGGTGAGTATGTGAGCAAATGAATAGGAACTGTGAGGATGAAAGACAGAGTGTAGACAGCAATGAGCAGTTGTCATGAATTGGTGAAGAAGACTATTTCCCCACCGCATAAATGATACACCCTTGGGATTTTAACACTGTCTGGAGGAATATGAGGGAGGAACCAAACAAGTCCCAGAAAATAAGTACTTCCTACAACTTCTCTTTGGGCTATATTTTACCCCCCAACTGCTACAATTTTGAAAAGTCAAGTGAGTTTTGTGGCCCTTTTTCTATGAGAATCAAAAGGCAAAATCCACTTGTACCTTTAATAGCTAGCTTCAAGTGATTGGGACAGACACGTTTTTAGAAGAAAAGAAGAGAATTTTTTCAGAAAAAAAAAGATGAGTCATTATTTGATATCGGTGATGGCAAGCTACAATAAAATAGAATTGAGATAGACCTTACTGAACCCTAGGAAGAAGTGAGGAAATCAGAAAATGATGGTGTGGATGATGAGTATGACTATAATGATGATAAAGGCAACAGTGATGATGATGTTGCTGATGATGTTGATGATGGTGAGATGTATCAACATTTTGAGCATCTCAAGTCATGCCAAAATGCCATCTGTACGATCTCACTTAGTCTTCAGAGCAACTCTAGGTGGTGGGTATTATTCTGATCCCTAGTTTTGAAAAGTGAAGATGTCACATTAGAGACGAAGGTGCACCTGATTCATGCCATGTTGTTTTCAGTCGTATCATATGGTTGTGAAAGCTGGACATTGAACAAGGGAGACAGGAAAAGAATTGATGCTTTTGAACTATGGTGCTGGAGATGAACATTGAATATATCATGGACTGCAAAAAGAACCAACAGATCTGTCCTAGAAGAAGGGCAACCAGAGTGCTCCTTGGAAGCAAGAATCGCTAGATGACATCTTACATGTTTCAGACATGTAGTCAGGAGAGACCAATCCCTAGAGAAAGACATCATGTTTGGGAGAGTGGCAGGTCAATGCAAAAGAGCAAAACCCTCCACCAGATGGATTGACACAGTGTCTGAAACTATGGGCTTAAACATAAATAGGATCATGTGCCTGGCACAGAATTGGGGAGTGTTTTGATCTGCTGTACATAGGGTCAGTATGAGTCAGACTCAACTTGACAACACCTAACAACAACAACAACAATGTACAGATGAAGAAAATAAAACTAAAAAGTTGAAATAATTTGCTCAAGATCATGCAGCTCATAAGGGGTAGAGCCAGGACCTAAATTCATCTTGTGATCCAAAGCTCATTCAGTAAAATGCTGTTCTTCTGCCATCCACTTTCCCACTTGGAGTTAATATCATCTTAATTTGGATCTTGATATCTTTTTCCCAATATTTCTTGTATCATGAATAACAATCTATTGGAGCCATTGGTAAAAAAGAAAGAAATTTTATATCAAACTTAGTTCCTTAGAAGAAGTAGAAAATGCTCCTACTACCCATATTAAATCAACTGGGGTTGGGAGTACCCATTCCAAAATGAAGGACTGCATTTGCACAGCAGATAGCACCCAGACCTTGATTTCAGAGGATTGAAGGCCAATTCAGATGTGCTAAGATTAATCTGCATTTCAAATAGCACATATCATAATTCTCATGAACCACTGAATTATCACATAGATCCCATCTGTTCTTGAGGCTGCCCCTGTTTATCCAAAAGCAGTCCTCAAATCCTATCACAAACCTCAGGTCACATGTCTCTGCTTTGAAAAAACATACTCATGGAGTCCATTGACTCTCAGAAACTAGGCCAGGTGTCTGATCCAACCCATGGGATTTAATTTCTGTTTTTCACTCATCATCAGCTCTTAAAAGACAGGAAATATAGCCATTAACTCCTATTAACCCAAAAGTCAGGGGATGAAATGGTCTCATTAATATCATAATCTGGTGAATTTTTAAAAAGCCTACAGCTAACAAAACATGGACTTCTAGATTTCCAAAATGCAGACTACAATATGACCCAGTACATTTAACCTCATATGAAGCAGGAATACCTTAGAGTTTACAGACTGCTCTCATGAACATTACCAAATATGACTCTCCAACACCATGAAAGAAATAGCATTATCTGCATTAGAAATAAAAAAAAATATCTGAGAGTGTCAATTATGCATATAGCAAATAGAGCAGGGAACCAGAATTTGATCCTGACACCTGATTCAAGGAGTATTCTGCCACCTGCACTGCTCCACATTTTAGTCACTCTTTTTCATCCTTTCTAGGCATGATAAGTGGACATGAAGAACTTTGGTTTGCTCATTAGCAAACCACACAGAAGTACAGTTAATACAAGGGTATTTATTATGGAATATAGATAATCATAAGCTCATACGTTCAAGCCTATTAATCATAAGCCTACTAATCATAATAGACAATCATAAGCTCATATGTTCAAGCCTATTAACATTATTTTTTCCAACTGGAGCTTAGGAGAGAGTAAATGTGTGCTGATTTCAGCAACTAGCATGTTACCATTCTATTTGGATAAGAATGTGTTTGGGGGATTCCTAAGCTATTAGACAACTCTTTTCCAGTTAGTCACCCTGCCAAGTCAAATCAAACAGAGAGCTCAGATTTACGCTGAAAATATTCCCAATCAGGATTCCTTGTGCTATTCCTTCTAGAACAATCTCATCATGTGCTATCAGGAGTTGTCTTCTTGAGAGCAATAGAAGAAGCACTAAGTGGAAACATGCCAATAAAACCAGAGCCTTGGCGTGGGGATGTAACTCTGAGGCAAAGCACTTGCCTAGCACACTCAAGGCCCTAGGTTCAATCCCCAGCATCACAAAAATAAACACATAAATACATACATACGTGGGCTGGAGTTTAGTTCATTTGCTAGAGTGCAGCTCCATACTCTCTGAGGACCCAGATTCAATCCCTAGCACCACAAAAACAAGAGAAGAACATGGCAATCCACTCCCGAGTCAATCCACTCCAGAAGCAATCCCAAAACAATCAGCCACTGAAAATGCCGTGAGGGTCACTATGAGTCAGACCCAACTTAACAGCATCTAATAACAACATACATACATAAACACATAAAAATAAAAATCAGAACTGTGTTTAGATCAGCCAGTGAGTACCAAGTCGGGGACACTAGCATCCAGCTGCTGCTTGCATTCACATATTAGAAGCACCTAAAAGAAATGAAAGAACAGCTTAAAGAGTTGTCTCCCATCTCCTGTTGGTGCTCTAGGCCATTGAGGCTGGACAAAGCTCTCATGGTGCCAAATGACAAGGCCATATTTTCAGGGATAACTATGTCTTCTGTTGACCAATAACTACTTTTTGTCTGCAGCCATACCACCCTGACATTCAACCCCATCAGATCTCAGTACCTAAGCAGGGTTGTTGTTGTTGTTAGGTGCCATTGAGTTGGTATGCAATTCATAGTGATCCTATGTACAACAGATGAAACAGTATTGTTAGTGCTTCTCTGTTATTCATAGGGTTTTCAATGGTTGATTGTTTTGTTTTTTGGGAGTTGGTTGCAGGATCTGTTTCCCAAGTCTATAGCACTTGGTGTGCCCAAGTGGTCTCCCATCCAAGTACTAACCAGGCCTGACCCTGCTTAGCTTCTGAGATCTGACAGAATCAGACACCACAGTGGTACTGCTGCATGCAAGGCCTGGTTAATACTTGGATGGGAGACTGCCTAGGAACACCAGGTGCTGTAGGCTTGGAAGAAGGACCCAGAAGCCCACTCCCAAAAAACAATCAGCCATTGAAAACCCTATGAATAGCAGAGAAGCACTGACAATAGTGTAGAGCATGGCACAGTGTTCGGTAGATTTTCATTCTGTTGTACATAGGGTCAATAGGAGTCAGACTCAACAACACCTAAGAACAACAAAGTACTTTTTGCATGGAACTTACCTTTACCCTACAGCTGAAATCAGTAAATAACAGTTTGAACGAATGGCCATAGACTTGAGAACCAGACTTGTGGTTTGAAAATCTTGACTTTTCTTGATTTTTCTAGCTTGGACAAATTGGACGGCCTCCCTGATCCTTAGATTCTTCTGTGTAAAATGAAAAGGCACAGATTTAAATGGGGTCATGTATGTAAAAGATCTAGCACATATTACATATTTAGGGCTCAGTAATACAGAGTTAGCCTGCAGCAGTAGGCCTGTGGCATCTGATCCTATCAGATCTCAGAAGCTAAGCAGGGTTGGGCCTGCTTAGTACTTGGATGGGAGATCATCTGGGAACACCAGGTGCTGTAGGCTTGCGAGATGGACCCAGAAACCCACTCCCAAAATCAATCCACCATTGAAAACCCTATGAACAGCAGAGAAGCACTGACAATAGTGTTTCCCCTGTTGTATGCAGGGTCGCTATGAGTCGGATACCTACTCGACGGCACCTAACAACAACAACAACAACAACAATATAGACTTAAATCTCATTCAACATATAAAAATTACAGATAGCTTAAATTGCCCTTGGGAATCCATTAAATTGCCCTGAAAGAGCAATATACATGTTTTGCCTGTATAATCTACCATAGTTAAATATACATATAAATATAGGACATATACAGTAGTTAGTGTCTGTGCATAAATATAATTTTAAAGTATTATAATTATATATATATGTTTGTAGTTGAATTTGCATAAGTAAAATAAACATAAGAGAAAACTCCGCTCTAACTAGAAGCTTGGCATTTATAATCTTACTATCCTGGAGGTGCCTGCAGTCATACCACTGTGGCATCTGATCCTGTAGATCTCGAAAGCTAACAGGATCAGACTTGGTTAGTACTTGGGTGGGAGACCGCCTAAGAACACAGGGCTGTAGGCTTGGGAGAAAGTTGTGGCAGCCCATGCCCCTCCCCAAAAAAAGTAATAATAATCATCCATTGAAAACCCTATGAATAATGGAGAAGCACTAACAGTACTACTTCACCTGTTGTATATAGGGTCGCTATGAGTCAGACACCAACTCATCGGCACCTAACAACAAAACATCCTGGAGGTAGTAGATGTAAAAAAGCACATTCTCTATTCAAGGCTCTCTCCTAAGTACTGTTTGGTGTATTTTCTCATTTAATCTGCACAACAAAGGTACAGTATAGTAACTACTAGAACTCTCATTTTACAGGTAAGGAAAGTAAGGAACAGAGAAATTGAGTCCCTTGACTAAGATCACATAGGTGATTTAGCATATAGTTTGACTCACAAAGGTGATCTAGTTACATGTTGTTGTTGTTAGGTGCCGTTGAGTCGGTATGCAACTCATAGCGACTCTCATAGGGTTTTCAATGGCTGGCTGTTTCAGGATTGCCTTGGGAGTGGATTGCCAGGCCCTTCTCCTATCTAGTTACATAGGTGAACTAAAAACGAGGTTGTTATTTGTTGTTGTTAGATGCCGTCCAGTCAGTATCTGACTCATAGCGACCCTCATAGGGTTTTCAATGGCTGACTGTTTCGGGATTGCCTTGGGAGTAGATTGCCAGGCCCTTCTCCCATTTTTGCGGTGCTGGGAATTGAACTGGGGACCTCAGAGACTGCAGCACAGCGCTCTACCAACTGAGCTAAACCCCAGCCCCTAAAAATGAGGTGGATACTACATAAATATTTTAAGATGACAGTCCCGAAGAATAAATATGAATGACAGAAGACTGATATACGGCAGTCCCTAAACTTTGGATTTCAGAGCTGGAGGGACCCTAGTACATCTAGCCACGTAAGGGAAGGAGAAGTGTAGAGTCAGAAGTTCAGGAAGTTCAGGAAGGACTACGATAAAGTTTAAACCTAACTGCGCCTTAAAGGAAGGAAGGATGGGCATGACTAATTAAATGGTTAAAAAATGGAAGCAAACACATCTGTGTTAATTATGGGGTATAAGATATAGGGGCCGATGACTCTCTGTTCACTGCATATCAAGAGCAGCTTAGCTGAGGCTATGAGGGGAAAGGACAGAGATGATGTGAAAAATAAGGCATCAGACTGTGTCATCTCTAGAGTGACCCTCCCTGGAATTTGACCTCGGGGAACTATTGAAGGCTCCTGGACTGTGTAACAAAAAGATGCAAAAGAGCTTGTGTGGAAATTCAAGGCTAGTCCTGGCCCATCTTGTTCAAACCAGCTGGACCGCCCCTCCACAAGAAACAGCTAAAAACAGTCCTGCCGGGGTCATTTTTATCCAGCAAACAAATCTCCAAACACATCTGTCTGCTTGCAGGATGAATCTGGACTTTCTAGCCCTTAGACTGCATCTTCACGTACTACCCACACAGCCTCTACTGAATGTCCCTTGAAGCCTAATGAAAAGTCATTCCTGGCAGTAGATGTTGGTGTTGTTGTTGTTAGGTGCCATGGAGTCGGCATCCGACTCATAGCAACCCTGCATACAACAGGCAAAACACTATTGTCAGTGCTTCTCTGCTGTTCATAGGGTTTTCAATGGTGGATTGATTTTTTGGGAGTGGGTTGCTGGGTCTGTCTCCCAAGCCTGAAGCACCTGGTGTTCCCAGGTGGTCTCCCACCCAAGTACTAACCAGGCCTGACCATGCTTAGCTTCCGAGATCTGATGGGATCAGATGCCACAGGGCTATGGCTGCAGGCTGGCAGTAGATGGTGGTTTATTTTCAAAGTTCTGGGTACATCAAATATCCTGGAAGATACCTTCCCTGAGTTTCTTCCCTCAGGACCTAATTCTTTCCATGGTCATTACTTCCCTAAATTGAAATGATATATGCACTCGGCAATTTGTTGCCAGGAATTTGAACCTTCACTGTAAGACATTCCTGACATCTGGTGCCTAGAGCTTTAGTAGTAAAGTGTTTTCGCCCAGCCTCTCCTTTGCATTTCACTCCCTTTGAAAAAATATCCCCTAATATCAAGCTTGCTTTACAGAGCCTTGATCAGACAGGGCTGCCTTTGTTCATTTAGAACTTGAAGATAACTCAAGGTCAGAGTAGCTCATGTCCTGGACGGTGGCACTAGAGATGAAGTGTGATTTTATAATTCAGTTCTGTTAGACATTGTAAATACCAAGGGTGGGCATTGGGGAAGGGTGTGGGTGGAGGCTGGTAACAGGAGAGATGGACAAAGCAAGGAGGACTTATAAGAAGAAGGCACCATGCACTTTCAAGCCTGAAGCAAATTCTAGTGGACCCAGGCGTGGAGAGGGAGAAGGACCCGGCAACCCACTCCCAAAAATCAATCCACCATTGAAAACCCTATGAACAGCAGAAAAGTACTGACAATAGTGTTTCACCTGTTGTACGTAGGGTCGCTATGAGTTGGATACCGGCTCAATGGCACCTAACAACAACAGGCGTGGAGAAGAAAAGCAGCAAGAAAGAGCAGAGGACCGAGGACACAGAGTGAGCTGCCCTCTGGGAGCAGTGCAACTCACCTAATACTTGCCAAAAATTTCATCATTTTAGTAAAATTCTGAACTCTGTTTATTGCTTGTGTTTTGCTCCATGAACACATATTATTTATTGGGTGTTGATCTGGAAATATATTTGTTTTATGGTTAATTTTATCCTGGATAACCAAACATCTCCTTTTTTTTCCTCCACAAGAAAATAGACTGTAGATTTTAAACCCAGCCTATTATCCCAGTTTCCTCATTGCTGCATAGATGGATGCCAACCCACCCCACATGTTAGAACCCAGTCTAATTTCTTTATTAAACATTTGTGGTCTGCCCCATCTAATCATAGAATGATTATGCGCATGCTTAGTAGAGTCCGGTCGATATGGGTTACAAATCCTACTCCGTCACCTACCAGACCTCTGTCTTGGAGCAATTACTGAATTCCTTGAAATTTTGCTTTGCTGATCTCTGAAATGAGTACTAAATCAGAAAATGCATGCTGGCTTCCAGTATATTTCCTGATGCAAAGCAGGTGTTCAGGACAGTACAGTGGCTCTAGTGATGACGTCTGGGGTTTTTTGTGCATCTAGCAGTCTACCACGCTCTGTTCCATTTTGGGCTCTGTGCTCTGACTCCGTCATGTGCATGAAATTTGTCTCCCAAATAAGATTCATGGATGGCAAGTGTCCCATGTGTGTTCATAATTGTGTCCAAGCCAACCTTTGCTCTCCGGTGGATGCCAACTTTCAAGCAGCTGCATATTTTCCACTTTCCCCTCCTTATCGCTGCTCCTTCTCTATCCAGGAACTCTTAGAATTTCACCCAGACTTTGCACCAGTCTCCTAACCAGAGACCCCTCTTTTCCAACCTCTCTTTTCTGAGCTATGGTCTTAATGACTACTCTTTCTAAATTCATGACTACCAGGGATGAAGATAAGCACAGGTCATACTTTTCTCTACAATCATTTCTTCTTATTCTGGTCTGTAGATCAGGAACTGGATTGGAACCAAGAGAGGTTAGTTATGTGTCCACAGCTGCTCAGTAAATCACCAGGTTAGAGTGCAAACCCAAGTCAACCTCAGCTACAAAGCTCCTTCCAGTACCTTCTAATCCATCTTAATTTTATCTCAAAGCCCACCACCCGATTGTGCTGTCACAGACCTATTCAAAATCTGCAAGAGCCTTCTTTTTTAAAAATTTCAAGTTCCTTGTATATGATCCTAGCTTACAATCAAGTCTTATCTCACTGCTGCCTTTTCTGAACGTGGCATGCAAAAAAGAAATCGGTTCTCCACTGCATTTCACGAAGGCTGGCCCTCACCAGCGTGTGGAAACTTGTCCCTCTACTGACAATGGCGTCCAGGCTGTGCCTTCACCTCCATCCCTGGCCGTCCCCTTGAGCCTGTTGTCCATGAAGCATCCATCCACTGTAGTGCCATACATTCATTTGACGTTTGCCACGTGCCAACCAGTTCAGCTCTCTATGCAAAGCAGCATAGATAGTGTGTGAAAGAAAGAAATGCCTTTCTGGAGGTGGTGATGGTTTATGTGAATCTGAAGGAAAATGTAATATTTAATAAGTGATCTCTCCTTACTCTGAACACCCGTAGCATTTTTTCATATCTTTCTGAAGACCCCGTTTTCTTCTTTATAGCAGAGAAGCATTTTTCCCCACCTTTTTTATGACACCTATCAGATGGGTAGTTCCTAAAGGGGACTATCTGTGGGTTTCTCATCTGTGAATCTATTTTACAAAATAGGTTCTCTGCTGGCCACAGTGGCATTATACCTGTAATCCCAGTGACTTGGGAGATGGAGGCAGGAGGATCGTGAATTCGAGACCAGAGACAGCCCACACTACTTAGTGAGACCCTGTCTCAAGATGAAAAATAAAAAATGGGCTGTAGGTGCAGCTCAGTGGTAGAGCACTTGCAAAGCATGTGTGATGCCCTGGGGTGAGCCCCCACATACCACACAAAAAAATAGTGTGCATGATTACAGATTTGGAAAAGGCAAATGTGGATTTAAAAACCAGTTTTACCTACAATGACTTGACCTTGGATGGACTAGTTAAATTACTTCTTTAAATTCCATTTCATATGAGTAAATTATGAGAAAATAGTGTCCACCCCACAAAGCTTTAATGAGAACACAAAATAACTGGAAAAAATGTGTAATGCTCAGGTTAGCATTGTGCCTCGTAAAAGCTCAATCTATGGTGGTATCTTTGTATTTATAGTACACAGTAGGTGATTTGTTATTTCTTTTTTATACTTATTAGCACTATACACAAGAGTAGGCCCATGTGAATACTCACAAACTTGAATTATCTTAATCTAGCCCACATAAATGCATAGAAACATGATCATAATAATTAAGACTATATCGTGGACTTCTTTTGGCAAGACAGATTCTTGTTCTGCCCCAAAACCCACAAAGAAACAGCAGCTGAGGCTGAAAAAGCCAGTGCTTAATCACATACCACCTTCTCAATTACGCTGCAACTATGCCTAGTAAGTGATTCATTATTGTCAAGGATGTAGGCGTGTGTGCATGGGGCGGATGGAGGAGTAAGAGCATCACTTAACTCAAGAAAGAGACAGAAAGAAAAATTTAAAGCCAGACCTAGTGAAGAATTAAAAATGTATAATGCTTTCTAACTAGTATTTGTGGTCCGTTCTTTGTTTAGATGATGGTGATTTTTCATTGCACAGGGTACAGGAATGCTGATCTGAGAAAGGAAACCCCATTAACCATTCTCAAGTCAACCCTCCTTCATTCAGGCTCATAGAGAGGGAGGGACAAACCATGAATTCAAAAAGTGCCATTACCACAAAAAGTGCCAAATGTACATGGTGGCCTCAGCTAACTAACTCCTCATTAAACATATTTTAATTCTCTGGGAATAGTTACTGAAATAGATAAGACTGTTGAGTACACACTAAGTACTCTATGTGGCTTGAGGAGTTCTGGGAAGAATATACCCATGAATGAGATCTACATTCTGGGTGAGAGACATGCAAACACCTAACTTCATGTGAAGAAAGAGTGAAATAACACAAAACATAGGAAAACATTGCACATTTGTATGAGCTTCCAGAAGGAAGCCATCTTTATAAGTGGCAACAACAAATTTCCTCCTATAGACAAGTTAATATTTTAGCTGGGCTTTGAAGACTAAACGCAAAAGGAAAGGAAAGAAATTCATCCTTATTGAGCACTTGCTCTGTGCTATATGTTTGTTATCCTATATTTCAAATAATTGCTGTTATAGAGACTGTTGTTGTTAGGTGCCATCATGTCAGGTCTGACTCATAGTGACCCTATGTACAACAGAATGAGACACTCCCCAGTTCTGTGCCAGGCACCTGATCTTTTCCATGTTTATGCCGATCATTGAAGACACTGTGTCAATCTATCTAGTTGAGGGTTTACCTTTTTGTCGTTGGCCTGCCACTCTCCCAAACATGATGTCCTTCTCCAGGGATTAGTCCTTCCTGACAACATGTCCAAAATATGTAAAACACAGTCTAGCCATCCTTGCTTCCAAGAAGCACTCTGGTTGCACTTCTTCTATGACAGATCTGTTGGTTCTTTTGGCAGTCCATGGTATATTCAATATTCTCCAGCACCATAGTTCAAAAGCATCAGTTCTTCTCCTGTCTTCCTTATTCAATGTCCAGGTTGCACAACTGTATGATTTAACTGAAAATATCATGGCATGAGTCAGGCTTACCTTCATCTTCAATGTGACATCTTTACTTTTCAGCACTTTAAAGAAGTGTTTTTCAAGAGCTTTTCCCAATGCAATGCATATTTTGATTTCTTGACTGCTACATTCATGGGTTTTGATTGTAGAACCAAGTAAAGCAAAATTTTAGACAAGCTCAATCTTTTCTCCAGTTATCATGAAGTTGCGTACTGACTCAGTTGTAAGGATTTTTATTTTGTTGGTGTTGAGGCACAATCCATACTGAAGGCTGTGTTCTTTGATCTTCATCTGTAAATATTTCAAATCCTGTTCACTTTCAGCAAGCAGGGTTGTGTCATTTGCATAACACAGGTTGTTAATGAATCTCCTTCCAATCATGATGCCACATTCTTCTTCATAAAGTCCATCCCTTCAGATTATTTGCTCAGCATAGAGATTAAAAAAATATAGTGAAAGAATAAGCCCTGACACACACCGTTCTTGACCTTAAACCAGGCAGTATTTCCTTGCTCTGTACAAACAACTGCCTCCTAGTCCATGTACAGAGTCCTCATGAGATAAGATTCCTACAGAGATAAGAAGGTATTTTTTCCCAAGGCTGCAACACCAATGAGTAGAAGCAGGGACTCTCAATAGCCCTGACTGCTCTAGATCTATGATTTCATGGCCTCAGTTGTCCTGCAGTCTCTACATAGCATACATGAGATCAGTTATATGAATGGCAAGGTTAAAACCATATAATGCCAGAGTTTCTATCATTGAAGCCCAACAACGAATGCGTAAAAGGCTTTGTGACCAGTCCATTGCTCTAAGCAGATTAAATATATTCACTGCCAATACTACTTATACTATTCATTACCCAGTATAGATTAACTAATTTACAGCTAACTTATAACTAATTTAAACAATTAATAAAAATTATTGGATTGGAGTGAATGGATTTCTGTCTCATAGGAGACAGTGTAAAGGTTAACTTTAGCCCAGTTCACATCTAATTACAATAAATTATACAAAATACTGAATTAGTCAGAGATCTAATGAGGTGTTCCAAGGGTTTGATTAGGGCACCAGCCTACCATGTACTAACACATAGCTGATGTGTGCTCAAAAGGCCACGAAATACAA
This sequence comes from Pedetes capensis, assembly GCA_007922755.1. Taxonomy (NCBI): domain Eukaryota; kingdom Metazoa; phylum Chordata; class Mammalia; order Rodentia; family Pedetidae; genus Pedetes; species Pedetes capensis. The sequence continues at coordinate 66,939 of VMDO01006199.1, read as the reverse complement.
AGAAGCATCATTAGAATATGAGGTGTGGAGGTTTGTGAAAACTTACAGGAAAGGCTCTGCAACTGCCAGTCCTCCATAAGGTGGGATATTATGCAACCATTAACATCCCCCTGGATCTGCTTTTGCTCTTTTGCCTGGCTCCCATCTCTCCAAAGAGGAGTTCTCAGTCCTTTCTCTTTCTAATCAACTGCCCCATCGAAGGTGATCTCATCTGGAGTCATGGCTTTTACTATCACCTAACACTCCAGACCTCCCAATATCTATATCTGCACTTCTCCCCTTCACTCTAGATTTGCACATCCAAATACAGGCTTGACAAGGCCTCTCAAACGTCTGCTGAACACCTCAAACTTAACATGCCCCAAACTGAATTATTTTTGAGTCATTGATTTGAGCTTCTTCCTGCCTCCCTTCCACATGCTGACCAATTTCTCCTGCAGTTTTCCCAGTCTCAATTCATGGAAAGACCAGGTATTCAGTCAGTTAGTCCAGAAGCACTTAGAGTCAACGCTTGACTCCTCTGTCCTCATACTCCACTTGAAATCCATCAGCAAATGTTACCATCTCAGTCCCTCAAATGTAAGCAAGAACTGACCCCTCTGGCTATCTTCATGCCATCACTTGGCCCAAGCTATCGTTTCCTGCCTGTCTATATTTCTGTAATTGCTTCTAGCAGTCTTCCTGCATCCCAATCTGGCTGCCTACTTTCTGTTCCCAGCACAGAACCAGAGAGATGCTAATAGATTTCATCTCATCAGCATAAAGGCATCAGCATAAAGGCATCAGCATAAAGGCATACATCACCACCAGGGACCTTAATGCCATCATGAATAATCATTGTGCACATGCGCACACACACAAACATACTGACCCTCCATCCTTACATCTTTGCTGTCCCTCTCTGGCCAGACATAATTGGGCTACACTGGCCTCCTTATTTTTCCTAAAAAAATGATAACTGTCTTCCTGCTTGTGTCTATAGCACACAAACAATGAGCATCAATAATCTCCTTACTTAAATATGAGATAATTAGGTCAGATGATCTCCAGAAGTCCCTCTACAAAGGTTTTGTAAATGTTTTCAGCTATGAATAATGAAGACCAGGAAATTCCAAAGCTAACAGTGGGGCAATATTGTGAGCTCTAAGCAATGATGAAGAAGAGCCAGCATCTCCATACTTCTTCATCATTGGATCTGAAAATCATAATTTCAATGTAATGAGCTATTTTTATAGTGAGAACTAGGAAGTTATCAATTGTCCATAAGAGCAGTATTTAACCATTTAGATGGTATGGCCATAAATGCTGTGTTAGAATAAGAAGAAAAAATATTCTGTTGAAATGCTAAAAGTTGGAAAATAGCTATTCTGCTCTGAGGCCCTGGGTTCAATCCCCAGCTCCACAGAAATGGGAGAAGAATGTGGCAACCCATTCCCAAAACAATCCCAAAACAATTAACCATTGAAAACCCTATGAAGGTTGCTATGAGTTGGACTCAACATGGTAAAAGTAGTTATGCTAAAGTCATGATATTAATGGTGATGTGTTTTCCTTCTTTTCTAAATTTCCTATCATATGATTTCTTTACCCTTTCATAATGAAAACGAGAGTGTGATGTATGTTTAATTTCTCAAACTAGGAGGATGATCTCAGACTAGAAACAATGCTTTATCCTCCTTCAGTTACTGGGCACAAATACACAGGCAAATTAGGACCAGTGTCCATTGAATAATAACATGATAATGAAAGATTAACTGACAATTTCCCCACCACATGTGGGTCAGCCATGCAGTCAACTCAGTTGGCAGCCAGGACCCAAAATACATGGACTCAGGTCTTTTCTTACCTCACAGATATAGTTAGGGATAAACTCATTCCAGTTGCTGGACCTGCTCAGAGGCCCTTGAGGATTCTAAATTCTTCCTCTCCTCAGTGATGCCAAGATACCATTTTCAAGTAAATGAGGGATAACACAAGCCTCATCATTCAAGAATATTCATTGAGTTCCTCAAATTGTCATTCAGTCTATACAGTAGTGATCCAGTCAATATTGTGGAGCTAGGGGTGTAACATCCAAACCTCTAGATTCAGAGTCTTCCTTTCTGAGGCAGATCGCTCACCATCATGGGTCTCAGTCTTCTCATCCACAAAATGTAGAAAGTAAATACGATGTTTCTCATTGTGGGAGAAAGAAAGGGAAGAACGGGGGGAAGGAGTGTACTTCACTGATGGAGATTTTTGTGACCATTAAATGCTAAAAGTTAGCACGAGGCTTGGGTCAAAACACAAGCTCAAGCAGGATGTGGTGTCACACACCTGTAATCTAAGCACTGGGGGGGCTGAGGCAAGAGGAGTACCACTGAGTTTGAGGCCCACCTGGGCTACCTAGTAAGTTCCAGGCCAGCCAGCTTGGGCTACATAACAAGACCCTGTCTCAAAAAACAAAAACAAAAACAAACATCTCAAAAATTCAATCCCTTATTTACTCAGCATGTCTCTGTTGAGCATTTAGAATATTCCAGGGCCATTATTATAGATGGTCTAGAAAATGCATGTAATAGTTCTGACAAGGAAAAAAGAAAGTTCACTGCAGGAAAAGTTTCTATCTTAAACAGAACTGGAACCCAAGGATATATAGAAAAATGTTACCATAGAAAGACAAATAAGTGGTAGAGAAGTCTTTGATGGGGGGTGGGATGGGGGGAAGCACACAAGAGGGTAAGGGGGAACATATATGAATAATGTACAACAAAATGCATGTATGGAAATGTCACAATGAAAAGCATGTCAGAATGAATCACATTAAGGTGTACATTAAAAATTTCCAATAAAAAAAAAAAGCTTAAAGGCAGGGGAAAAAAAAAAAGAATATTCCAGGGCCATGCTAGGTTTGTGGATAGAATAGTAAACCAGGCCCATTGTCCTACTCTACAGAAGTGTCCAAGCTGCAGAGCATTCGGAGAAGTTCATGGTTATTATAATATGGTAGGCTGTGCACCAGCTGAGCATGAAACACGGTGCTATAGAAGCTCAAAGGCAGGCACAAGTAAGGGAGAAATAAGCCCTAATTATAGTAAAAGAGTTCCTAATAGCAACAGTAACCTGAGCATTTATTAAATGCCAAAGACTATCAGAGGTTTGTAAAACTTTTGATCTGCATCATCTATGCTATTACTAATGCCCCTATTTTAAAATAAGTGAGACACAGACTGGTTGAGTAACTTTCCTGTACTTGTAAAGCTAGTGATCATTGGAACAAAGATTCAAATGAGCTAGGCCTTGTGGCCCAGGGTTGTAATCCCAGCTACTTGGGAGGCTGAGGCAGTAGCAACACAAGTTCACGGCCTACGTGGGCTACATAGCAAGTTTGAGGCCATCTTAGGAAATTTAGGGAGACCCTGTCTCAAAATAAAAGGTGAAAAGCAAAAAAGGGGAGTAGAATAGCTGAAGCTATAGCTCAGTGGTAGAATTCTTGCCGCATACTGGAAAAAAAAATGCCTTCCAACCTGCATCCTATCCACTATATACACTGCCTACTATATTGGCTATCATGCTTGTTAAGCAATGTAATGAATATAAAGGGCATAGAATAGTGCCTGTCACATCATAAATATGCAATAAGTGTTAGCTAGTGTTAGTAATACCAGAAGTAGTAGCAGCACTAGAAGTAATAGCAAAAGTAGTAACGGAGTCGTAATAATAAGAGTTGCAGTATTAGTAGTAGCAGGGTAGTAATAACAATAGTAGCAGAAGCAGCAGAATGTGAAGCAGTTCCCAAATGCTGGCAGTTTTTATTAGTCTGGGCTTAGCAACAACCTACGAAGGAAGGTCAAATGTTTCCTGGTTTTTCTGTGTCATGGAGGTCTTGCTCTTCAGAAATCTCCTTTTTGGTACAGAAGAAGGAGCCACACACGGTGATTTAGAATCTCAACTCTTCAAGTTTCAGATTGAATTGTTGAGTTCCCAAGAACGATATGGTTTAGGAAAAGGTCATCTTTCAGGGTTAGCACAGAAAGGACTGGATGGTTAAATAGAATGCCCTTACAACAAACAGAAGGCTGCTCTGAGCACCATGCAAGGGCCACAATCACTCTTTATAAAAGCTCTTCCTCGAGGAGGTAGACATCTCATGGTTCGCATCCCACATTTGAGAACACAGAGGTTCAGAGAAGTGAAACAGGACACATGCAGTCAGTCACAAAGCTAGGCTTTTAACCCTGAGCCATGTGCTCTGCTAACCTGGCTGTGGAGAAAAGAGCAGGGAGCAACCAGGGCTGACGATGGATCAACATGGACAAGAGAAGAAGAAAAGGCAGCAGATGCTGAGAAAGGAGCTGCTGGAGCCGACGCTGGAGAGGTGGGTGTGCTGGACTGAGAGCCGGGAGGAGCAAGCAGGCCATCTGGGAGACTGGAGCCTGGACCCTGCACCTCCACTGCTCCCCGCAGCAGAGACACACTCTTGTTTAGATGTTGTGGTTGTTGTTAGGTACCGTCGAGTCAGTATCTGACTCATAGCGATTCTCTGTACAACAGGGGAAACACTATTGTCAGTGCTTCTCTGCTGTTCCTAGGGTTTTCAATGGCAGATTGATTTTTGGGAGGGGGTTGCCAGGTTCTTCTCCCAACTTGTTTAGAAGAGTTTGGTTTTAGGTTGCATTTTGCTTTTACCTAACACATCAAGATACACAAAACCAAGATCAGAAGAATTTTTTGTTTGTTTGTTTCTTCCAAAATGTATCCAAACTAACAGAAGTTTTAAAAATGCTCCTTTAGTTTTGGGGAAATATTTGGAGTCACATCCATACACCTCCCTCCCTAATTAAAGCCTTCGAGTTAGTTCTCAGCTGAAGCAACTTTTTTTTCAATCAACCAGCTGCTACTGGGCACCAGCTCTATAGAAGACCACACTCAACTCTGCAGACATGGCAGTGCGCAAGAAGATGATCTTTGCCCCTTTGAAACACATATAGTAGTTGGGCAATAACTGAGATGGACTGCAAATGAAATCCAAATAAAGAAGACAATACCAGGGAGAGACGCTTGCTTGGACAAATGTAAAACCAAGTGGTGTGAAAGAGAGAGATTCAGGCGGAGGGACTGCTCTAGGTTGCATGCTCAGGGACAGCCCTGAGGAGCATTCTCAGATGTTGAAACTCAAAATGGTCATACGAAGGAGCCCTCAGGCCAGGAGCAGTGGTGCATGCCTGCAATCCCAGCCACTCAGAAGGCTGGGACAGGAAGATTGTGAGTTCAAGGCCAGTAGCGTCCTGCACATCTTAGGGAAATCCTGTCCCAAAATAAATAAATGAATGAATGAATGAATAAATAAATAAATCATTAAAAAGGGGCCTAGGGGTGCATCTGAGTGGAGAAGCACTTGCCTAGCATGTGTGAGGCCCTGGGTTCAACCCCCAGTACTGCCAATAAACAAATGAATAAATAAGAGGGACCCCACAGTGTAAACATCTAAGGCCAGAGCTAGCAGCAGGTAGCATGAACCCCCCTCCAGAAAAAAGAGATAGGAACTAGGGGTGTTTGAGGAAAAAAATTAAGAAAGCCAGTTTGGCTGAAAAACAGTGTGCCAAGAGAAGACTGCCTGCAGCGGAAGCCCTGTGGCATCCGATTCTGTCAGATCTCGGAAGCTAAGCAGGGTCAGGCCTGGTTAGTGCTTGAATGGGAGACGACCTGGGAACACCAGGTGCTGTAAGCTTGGGAGAAGGACCAGGCAACCCACTCCCAAAAATCAATCCGCCATTGAAAACCCTATGAACGGCAGAGAAGCACTGACAATAGCATTTCGCCTGTTGTACGTAGGGTCGCTATGAGTCGGATACCGACTCAATGGCACCTAACAACAGCAAGGGAAGACTAGTAGGAGATGAAACTCAGGTTGTAATCAAGGTCAAGCTTAGGACGGATCCTGGAGGCTCAGTGTCAGAAGCTCGGATTTTACTGCAAGTGCTATTAAAGCCATCTGTGGAGGGTAAACAGCCTGGAGGAGGACAGGGGTTCACTGAGGAAAGCATCTGCTTCCTAGCTGTGTGGAGAATGGATTGTGCAGAGCAAAGGAAATGGAGAGACCAGTTAGGAGAAGGTTCCAGTGGTCCCGGTGAGTGTGGGGAGGATGGGCACTGGGATTGCTTGGGCAGGGGTGGTTGGAGCAAAGCCTACAGAGCTGGAGATGTTTTCAGGTTAGATTAAGAGGGCTCATGGGCAGAGGAGAGGGAGCAGGTAAGAGAACATGAAATCTAGAAAGATCACTGGGATTTGGCTGAAGGAATGTAACATATGGAGGTGACATCCATGAAGAGCTGACGTCTGGTGACCAGCAAGCTGCTGGGAGGGCCTGGGAAGAGAATTTAAGGGTTCCGCAGACATAATAAGTTAGAGATGGCTATTGGACATCCATATACAAATGGCTAACCACAACAATACACAAATCTCAGATAGGCAATTGGATACAGAGTTTAGATTTCAGAGGAGAGGGCAAGGTTGGAATCAAGATTTTGACTGTTTCACCATGTAGCTGGTAAGTCAAGCACATGAAGGGATGAAGTCACCTTAGAGGAGAGAGAAGGGGAAAGCTAGGTTTAAATGAGCACTGGGAATAAGGGTCTCCTCATTTATAAAATAGCCTGCAGCCATAGTCCTGTGGCATCCGATCCTGTCAGATCTCAGAAGCTAAGCAGGGTTGGGCCTAGTTAGTACTTGGGTGGGACCACCTGGGAATACCAGGTGCTGTAGGCTTGGAAGACGGACCCAGCAACCCATTCCCAAAAATCAATCTGCCATTGAAAACCCTATGAACAACAGAGAAGCACTGACTATAGTGTTTCACCTGTTGTATGCAGGGTAGCCATGAGTCAGATACCAACTTGATGGCACCTAAGAACAACAACATTTATAAAATAGAGATAATAACATGCTTTCTGTTGGTATTTGTTGTTGTTAGGTGCCATCGAGTCAGATCAGACTCATAGAAACCTTATGTACAACGGAACAAAACAGTCCTCAACACTGTGCCAGGCACATGATCTTTCTTATATTTAAGCCCATTGCTGCAGACACTGTGTCAATTCAGCTAGTTGAGGGTTTTCCTTTTTTATTTTTCATTGATGTGCCACTCTCCCAAACATGATACACTTCTTCAGGGACTGGTCCCTCCTGACAGCATGTCCAAAATACATAAGATGTAATCTAGCTATCCTTGCTCCCAAGGAGCACTGTGGTTGCCTTTCTTCTAGGACAGATCTATTGGCTCTTTTGGCAGTCCATGGTCTATTCAATATTCATCTCCAGCACCATAATTCAAAACCATCAATTCTTCTCTTATCACCCTTATTCAATGCCCAGGTTTCACAACCACATGATGCAACTGAAAATACCATGATATGATCAGGCACACCTTCATCTTCAATGTGATGTCATTACTTTTCAGCACTTCAAAAAAATCTTTTGCAAAAACTTTTCCAATGCAATGCATCTTTTGATTTCTTGACCGCTGCTTCCAAGGGTATTGATTGTAGAACTACATAAAGCAAAATCTTGGACAAACTCAATCTTTTCTCCATTTATCATGAAGTTCCTTACTGACACATTGGTGTAGAATTCATAAATTAACTTTCATTTATATGTAGGTCCCAATATATCTGACCCCAAATCCTTGGTCCATTCCAACACCATATCACAGTCTCATCAAGGTCAGTTTACAAAGAGTGGGGTTTCTCAAGGGACAGGAATAATTCACTGATCTACAAAGCAAGACCCTGCAAACTTTTGGTCTCTACCCATAATAACTTTTTTTGACTGATCCTTCCTTGACCACCTCCAACCTCAACATGGTTTTGCCCAGCACAAAAACATGTCCAATACCCTTGAGTCATTTCCCATGGGCTGCTAAATCCCAAGTCATCAAGAAAGGAAAGACTCTTTAAGATCGTAACATGGAGCATAGGACCCCAAGGAGTCTACTGAGCAAGGCATCACAGTAGGTATTAGAAAACCAAAGTACATCATCACTTTCACTTGGCTGGGAGGATCACAGACAACAGAAATGCTTGCCAATATGATGTCACATTCATGCTATTCTGAAGAATTGAATAGGGTCTCTAGGGGGGACATGTCTCAGCTCTCCCTTAGCCTTTCTATAACCCTACATCTAGGGCTCTACTCAAAGCCTACTTGAATAGACCTTTTCAGATATTGACCACTGCTATTGGGGTCATTGTTACCCTGATCATGGTCGAGGTATGAGTGACCCTCCTTTTCTCAGCTTAAACAGGATCATATTTGACAATTGGTCTCTGGTAATTGCCTGATTTCATTGAAGGTTTTACTCATAGTCTCCTGCGGATATTTTTTTAGTTGTTATTTATTTCTTTTGTTGTTGTTTTTTTATTGAGAGACAAGGAAAAGTAAAGGCCTCCCAAACCCTTCTTCTACCATTTTCAAGTTAACTGAACTGGTACAGAGACAGAGTCAGGCAGCCCTGAGGGTTGAAGCTGGACCAGACTCTGATCTTTTGACTCTAAGCTGGTACTGTTTCCATTACCAGATATTTTTGGTAATCTACTCATTTTGTCTCTGGACAGCAAAGTATGGGAAGGAAGATTCTCTGGCTTGGTGCCTTGATAATAACTTGAAAGTGAAATAAGTTTAAAGGATTTCCTCCGATGATTACTTACTTTGTCTCACAATAATACTGCTATTATTGTTATTAGGTGCCATTGAGTTGGGTCCAACTCATAGCAACCTTCACGAGGTTTTCAATGGCTGATTATTTTTCAGAATTACTTCTGGAGTGGATTACCATGTCAAAGTTCAACTATCCTCAAAAACCTGGAAATGTAGTTGGACCAGAAAGTTCCTTAGAGGTAGTCAACTATCTCATTTGGTAAGGAGAATAAAATTTGGTGAAGAATTGATCTAAGCTGTGATTTTTTTTTCAATTAAAATTTTCTAAGATCTACCTAAAGGATAAGTTTTTAATCAATACAACCAATCAATCAATTTAGCTTGTGTTCTTTTCATATGGCAGAGGCGGCAATGTATACTTCTATAAGAACTCAAGATTTAGGGTCAGGCAGTTTTGATTGGGCTCCTAGGTTTCTGGTTTAAAATAGAAGCAATAAACATTATATTATTCTTATATGAAATAGTGTAGGTTAACAATTCACATGGCAATCAGCATAAGAATTGTGTATATTAATTACAGTAATGAATTCTGTGTCATGATAGAATGAGAATATTGTATGAGTGGGCTGTCTCTTGTCTAAGGAAAATTGTCTGAAACATTCTTGAAATGTTTGTTTTACAACAGACATGCTTATTTGTCATCAAGTGGGTAGCATGTTGGCATGTACATATCATTTGGGCACACACACAATGGCACAGATGGGTTTTACTCTTGAATGTGCTTAGTCTTGTCATTTTCTTCTTACTCATCAAAAATGTTTCTGAATTGGCCATGGTATTTCCAGTAAATCATTAAAAATTATCACATTTTAGGAGGTCATTTGCACTTTCATCTCTTTATAGTCTAATACCTAATTGGAGCTGAGTCTCCACTGAAGTGGACTCTCCCATACACTTCCTGCAGTGAATTTCCATCCTGCATGAGAAAGATCACCTTTTTCTACCCAGTCAGCCTACAATGAATACCCAATGAGGTCAGCACTGCTCTCACAGGTGTTTAACAACTCACTCTCGTGGAGTGGGAGTGGAGGAAACCCTGACTAATTATGTGAGTTTTGTCGTGTAAATATTCCCATCATGCCCAACTTCAAGCTACCAAGTTGATATCATTGAACACATTAGTACATGATTATACAGTATTTCCACAGAACCAATGTTATAGATGCTGGGATTTAGCTCAGTTGGTAGAATGCTGCATTGCAGTCTCTGAGGTCAAGTTCAATTCCCAGGACCACAAAAATGGGAGAGGGCCTGGAAATCCACTCCCATGGCAATGCCAAAACAGTCAGCCATTGAAAACACTATGAGGGTCACTATGAGTCAGATACCGACTCGATGGCACCTACCACCACCACCAACAACAACAACAATGTTATAGATAGATAGAAATAACCTCGTGATGATGGATTACAGATAAATGTAGTAAAATTATAAAGACGTGATACATTTCCAGTGCTTGTTACCTCTGTTTTTAATATAATTTTATACTTTAAGTCCATATAATTTAATGTTAATGAAGCTGTGTTTAATAACCAGATTACAAAATTCCACCTGGGCACGGTGGCACACGCCTGTAATCCCAGCGGCTTGGGAGGCGGAGGCAGGAGGATCGCAAGTTTGAGACCAGAGGCAGTCTGTGTAATTTAGCAAGACCCTGTCTCAAAAAGTAAAAAAAAAAAAAAAAGGGCTGGGGGCACAGCTCAGTGGTCCAGCACTTGCAAAAGCATGCAGGTGCTAGGCACTGGGTTCAACCCCCAGCACTGCAAAAAAAAAAAAAAAAAGAAAGAAAAAGAAAAAAACAGATTACAAAATTCCTAAAAACTTAAGTATTAGCTCTTCCCTATCCACATTGGTTAGCTCCATGACACACCTGGATAAAATAAAGAACCTACCCAGAATCAAATTCAAGTCTTTTCACAAACTACCATATGACTTGGTAGGTGCCAAGTGACTCTCATAGGGTTTTCAATGGCTGATTGTTTTTAGATTGCTTAGGGAGTGGATTAGATGTCCTTCTCCCATTTTTAAGGAGCTGGTGAGCGAACTTCAGAGAGTGCGGAGCAACGCTCTACCAACTGAGCTAAATCCCAGCCTTGCCCATATGACTTAGGGCCATCTAATTTATTTCTGTATGGCTGTTTCCTTGAATATAAAGTGGATAAGAAACCCTGCCCTGCAGTGACTGAGATGATTACAGACAATTCGTGTGTAGCCCATAGTACATAATAGGACATCAGTAATGGCGGCCATTGCTCTTATTACTGAATACTTGAATTCTTATATACTAGAATTTTAGATTTGAAGGAAAATTTCAAGTACAGATCTGTTTTAAAAGGACTCCTCTTGTTGTTGTTGTTGTTGTTAGGTGCCGTCGAGTCAGTATCCGATTCATAGCGACCCTCATAGGGTTTTCAATGGCTGACTGTTTCGGGATTGCCTTGGGAGTGGATTGTCAGGCCCTTCTCCCATTTTTGCGGTGCTGGGAATTAAACTCAGGACCTCAGAGACTGCAATGCAGCGTTCTCAGCCCAGACTCCTCTTAGAGAAACATAATGAGCTGTGGTAAGTCAGGTGCCAAAAATGAGTGTTGGGCAACCAATTTAGAAAGCATTCCTAAAATGCAGCCCACACAACCCTAGTGGGACATAGATCATTTTAGGTGATATACAGATGTGTATTTACTGTTTTCTTTTTCATAGCTTTACATTTGTTTGGAGAGCTTTATTCCATGTGTTTATGACATTGCCTTTGTATTCATTTCAAATATGTGATTGTATATATATTTTTCCTTTTAAATTAAATTTTTATATATAGCAGAAAAAAACTTCATTTAAAGAGTAACATTTAGTAAATAATCAGAAGGTGAGCTGATATTATGAAAAAAGGTTCACATGTCCCATAAATAGTAGAAGTTTAAGGACAAGTGATAACATGTACAGGGCAGGGCAGTGGGGATGGAAGTGATAAACAGAATCCAGGGACAAACTTGTAATAACATCTCACATTTGAGGAGTGATTGGATGGGCAGAGGAGAGGACATGGAATGGTGGGAGATTGGCCACATAGAATCAAGAGAGGATTCAGATCTCAATTCAGAGCCTGTGACCTACAGGATTTTGGTGTGAGTTAAATGAATTCTTTCTTCATGACAAATGAAAGACTCTGAACAGAGTAAAAGACAGGATCGTTCCAATGAGCAAAAGATGCTTGAGGTGGTAAGCCCAGATTGACTGTGATGTCCTGGATTGGACGGTCCCTTCCTTCTGTGATTCTTTTCTAAAATTAATATATCAATTATACAAAGTACTGGGTTTCATTATGCCATTTTTACACATGCATATAATATGCTTTGATCATATTCACCACTATTACCTTCCCCAACCCCTTGCTGTACTGGAAGTTGAACCCAAGGCCTATACATGGTAAAGTGCTCCACCACTAAGCAACACCTGCAGCTCCTTTTTATTTTTAATTTTGAGACAGAGTCTCATTAAGTTGCACAGTCTGCTTCTGGCCTCAAATTCGTCATCCCCCTGCTTTAGCCTCCCAAGTTGCTGGGATTACAGTCAAACACTACATATAGGCTCTATTATCCTTATTTGTGACCCCTCCACCCTTTTTCTTTCTTTTTTAATCCCTTTTTCTTTTTTTTTTTCCATATCCCTAATCATCCCCCTTTTACTTCCATGTCCTTTTCCCTCTTTATTTCCACATATAAGAAAAAACCTACAATACTTCTCTTCGTGAGACTGACTCATTTCATTTAACATGATGATTTCCAGTTCTGTTCATATTCCAGACAAAGACATAATTTCATTCTTCTTTATGTCTGAATAATGCTCCACTGGGCATATATACCTCATGTGATTTTTTTAGTGGTAGCTGGCCCCATAGAAAATGAGTATTAACCCCAAAGACCAATCTAAAGTCCATGCAGAAAAATCCAAGGACAAAAGGGAAAAGGGGCTATAGGCAAAGAGAAAATATACACGCACACTCATAGGCACAGAGAGAGAGGGAGAGAGAGAGAGAGAGAGAGAGAGAGAGAGACAAGAACTTATGCCAAAGAAACATAGTGGAATCAGGTAAATTCTTCTCTAGATTGATTTTCTAAGGGCAAACTTCTGTCACTCTTTTTCTGAAAGTTCTTTGATGGCTTCCCTCAACTCCATTTAACATTTTATTGTGTAAATTCTAAGTCTACTCATTGGACATCAGGTCACCTTGCCTCTTCTCACCCTAGGCTCCCTCCCTACATTCCAGCTGCACTGGCCCAGACTCAGTTTCCCCCACTGTCCTTGCTCTCTCCCACACCAAGGCCTGTGGGCCTGCAGTTTTCTCTACCTGCAATGTGCTTGGGTCACAGGCTTCTTACTCCCACTTCAGCTGCCAGCTGACTTATTCGTTCATCAGAGAAACCTTTCCTGACCACAGTAGGAAGGACAGAACATCAAATTGCATCAACCATGATATCCCCTAAATTCCCTTCATGGCCTTGACCACAAGGTATCTTCCTGGATAATTATCTGATTAGCATCAAAATGCCAGCCTGGGCTGGAAATTCCCTGAGTTAGGAGTCTGTTGACTTTGCTCACCTTATACCCTCCACAGCCAATACAGACCTCAGCACCTGGTGAGCATCCAATAGATAGTTATCCAATTAATAAAATTTAAATAATAGAAGAATAAATTAATATGTGATGTTAACTACAACAAATTGTTCAGGGATGATTTTATCCACGCAACTGATCTATTGAGCCTCTATTTTGCTCCAAGTTTCATGGTAGGTTCAGGGAAAACTTACCTGAGAGACTCCAGCCCCTGGCTTGGAGTTCAATGTCTAGCAGGAAACATGCCTTAAATACACCATGGCTGCATCCAATGGAGTTGGATTGGGATTGAAATCGGTAAAACAAGTAGCCTGAGAGAACAGCAACTCTCCTGGTTATTTATTTCCCATGGCAGAAAACTTGATCAAATCTCCTGTCTTTAACACTTCTTCCTTGGGATCTTTGACTAAGTCACTTTAAGTTTTTTCCTGCAGATCTATACTCTCCTGGAAGTGACTCCACACTTTTGGTCAAGATCAATCTATCAAGTGTACGCCTTGTCGATAATCCAAAACTCCTCCTGAAAAGAGTGTTAGTGACCACATCTATTTATGTCATATTTGTGTAGGTGTCTTGAATGTGTTTTTAAATAAATTAACTTGAAAATTCATTTATTTATGTATTTATTTATTACTTATAAATGTTGGTGGACTGCAAACTAATAAGACTTTTGCTATCTCTGTTACACAACTGTTCCATCACTTGTGCTTACACATTCATCCACTTACATGTAATACAGAACCGTATTATCCATGTATTGATATTGTTGCATCACATATTTTGAGATTTTCCTCTTTCATTTTTCCCTCTACTTTATTTCCACTCCACCTTCCCCATTTCCCAACCTCTGCTCCCACCCACTGATCCTCTCCCCACTTCTTTCCACTTTGCTTATATTTTCCCTTTTTAGATACATATGAATGTTCATTTTTATATGTCTTCATACATATACTTTTATCTATTTTTTTTCTTATTTTAAGTTGAATATGGCTCCCACATATCAGTGAGAGCATATGCTATTTCTCTTTTGGGGACTGGGTAAGATCACTTAAGATGATGTTCTCCAGTTTCATACATTTTGACATGATTGCATTCCTCTTAATTGCTGGGTAATATTCCATGGTGTATATATACCACATTTTTTCAATCTACTCTTCTCTTGATGGACATCTTGGTTGATTCCAAATCCTTGTGATTGTGAAAAGTACTGTATTAAACATAGAGGTACAGGTGTCCCTGTGGTATGATGATTTATCTTCCTTTGGGTATATTCCCAGGAATAGTATAGCTAGGTCATATGCAGTTCTATTCTTAGTCTTCTAAGATACCTCCATATTGATTTCCAAAGTGGTCGAACTAATTTACAGTCCTACCAGCAGTGTAAAAGTGCTCCTTTTTCTTTTAATCCTTTCCAGTATTTGCTATTATTTATTATGTTAATTTTGGCCACTCTCACTGGAGTGAGATGGAATCTCAGTATTGTTTTGATTTGCATTTCCCTAATGGCTAGGGATATTGAACAATTTTTTTCATGTGTTTCTTGGCCATTCATATTTCTTCATTTGAGAACTGTCTGTTCAGTTCTGTTGCCCATTTATTTATTGAGTTATTTATCTTCCTAATGTTTGCTTTCTTAACTTCTTTGCATATTCTAGAAATTATTCCTCTCTCAGATGTGTAGGATACAAAGATTTTCTCCTATTCTATGGGTTCTCCCTTTACTCTATTGATTATTTCCCTTACTGTACAGAAGCTTTTTAGCTCCATATAATCCCATTTGTCAATTCTTGATTCAGTTTCCTGGGCTATCAGAGTGTTGTTGAGGAAATGCCAGTGTCTATGTGTTGAAGCATATTTCCTATATTTTCTTCTACTAGATTTAAGGTTTCCAGTTTAATGTTGAGGTCTCTGATACGTTTTGATTGACTCTAGTATGGACTGATAGATATAGATCTATTTTCATTCTTCTGCAAATGGATATCCAGTTTTTCCTGCACCATTTGTTGAAGAGGCTATTTTTTCACCATTGAAAACTCATAGCCGCCATGAGTGACTTTTAAAATTTACTTTTTAAATTGGGAATGGAGAGCAAGGTAATGTCACAATTAAGAATGCAAATGATTTGGAGTTTTCATTATTGGAATCTGTTTCCCAAAGTCACATTTTTATCTAATCTTGAGTATCTTGAATGTGTGAAACTTGTACAATTAGCATTTGCCCATCATCCTGACTGAGGGCCCAACTGAATCTTTCCAATAAATAATAAGACTTCACATTGGTGCAGTGAGAAAGCCCAGGCTCTTTGGGTGGGAAAAAAATAAGACCCAGAGAGTTACTGAAGCTCAGTCTGATAGAAAATAACCTAGCCAAGTCCCAAAGTCAGTCATCCAATTCCAAACCTTAAGCTTTTTCCAAGTATTTTCAGTTGTCTTGGTAACTCACAGACACTGTTCCCTAATCATGCTTTGGTTCTCCAGTCTTCAAAGGCAAACATAGACGCTCCAGGATCATGGAGATAATCCATTTTCCAGGCTACATGATCTCTAGAAAGACTTAGAATCTGCCTTTCCCAGGAAATTCCAAAGGCCTTATCACTTCTTCCTTGTTATGTAGTTTTTATTGTGACACAATTCACAAAACATGTAGTAAGTGCATACTTGAATTGGATTGTTAAGGTCAGTACTACCAGAGTTTAAAAGACAATGCTCAAAAACATAATAAAAAGGAGTTTAAATCTTCTTATGGTTTTTGACCCAGTAATTTCACTTCTAAGAATTATACTCTAGGGAAATGATCACAGATATGTACAAAGATTTAAGCTTGCAGCTAAGAGATGGTCACTGACACTTTGTGTACCTTAAATTTGGAAACAGCTTACATCAACTGCAATATGTTCTTACTGTGGAAGATAATGCAACCATTAAAAATGATGTGATGATATCAAAAATAACAACATGGAAAATGTTGAGAGGGAATTATTAATGTGCAAAATAAAGTTATAAAACAAGATATACCACATAATTTCACATCCTCTCTTTTTTTAAATTATATACTTACATAGAAAAATCTTTGGAATATATATGTATATCCAACTATTAGTAGTGGTACATTCTATAACTCCAGTCAGGGTTCCTTCTGATAGAGAAATATATCCTTAAAATATAAATGAGTGTATACGTGTGTGTGTGTGTGTGTGTGTGTGTGTGTGTGTGTAGAAGGACATGGCAATCCACTCCTGAAGCAAATTCAAAACAATCAGCCATTGAAAACACTACAAGTGTTGCTATGAGGTGGACCTAAGTTGATGGCACCTAACAACAACAATCTATCTATCTATCTACCTATCTATCTATCTGTGTGTGATGTAACACACACATCTGGGTATGTGGAAATGTTTAAATCGAGAGCTAAGAAGGGTCATGAGAAACAGGAAAGATAGAGAAGAGGCAAAACACTGAAGAAAAAGAACCAAGTGCATATAGCCCCTATTAGCTATATGCAAACTCTAATCAAATATGTATGTGAGTAGCATGGATGTTTTTTGGAACTACAAGCGAATCAATCCACAAGGAAGAGAGGAGTAACTTAGCCAGTGTGAAGGTGAGGTAGGTTAGATAGACATAGGAAAATAAGAGGCAAACTGCAAGGTGGCTATAGGCTCATGAAATTGCAGAGCTGTATTATAGTAAGACCACTCAAAACCAGCTGAGACCAACGTGGCTGAATGAGATGTTCTCAAACCATACTTTGCTTCATGATAATAGCATCTCCATATCATTTGTCTTGAAATATTGTCTGCTTTCATCATGTATCTGGTGCCATACCATATATACAAAAACCTCATAGAATGGCAGGGAATGGGAGTAAACCCTACTCCAGGAAACCTAACCATTTAGGGAATTCTCCACCTTTTCCCCACTTTGTTGTTGTTGTTAGGTGCCGTCGAGTTGTGTCTGACTGATAGCAACCCTCATAGGGTTTTCAATGGCAGATCGTTTCGGGATTGCCTTGGGAGTGGGTTATCACGGCCTTCTTCCATTTTTGCAGTGCTAGGAATCGAACTTGGGACCTCAGAGACTGCAGAGTGGCGCTCTACCAACTGAGCTAAATCCCAGCCCTCTTCCCCACCTTAATTGTTGGAAAATCCTCCCTTACATTAAAAAATGCCCATAGGAGGAACTATCCAAAATCCCATGAGGTGACTCTCTCTCAAGAAATCCACACTTATTGTTTGAGTGTATACGTTTGTCCATTAGTAAACAACTTCCCAATTCATAATTTTGTCTTGTTTCTGAATTCTTTTTTTGATGGCGATAAGAACCTGGAAACACTGGGTAAAGGTCTCAATCTGGTCTCTCTCACGCTCTCCTCTTCCTCCTCCTCCTCCTCCTCCTCCTCCTCCTCCTCTTCTTCTTCTTCCTCTTCTTCCTCTTCTTCTTCCTCTTCTTCTTCTTCTTCATCTTCTTCTTCTTCTTCTCTCTCTCTCCCTCTCTCCCTCTCTCTCTCTTTCTTCTCTCTTGCTCAGACCTCCCCAGTGTTTACCACTCATTTTAAAGAAAAAAACATCTTGTTAGTCCAGAAAAATACACAAGGAGCCATCTAACAACAGTTCATGGTAGAAGAATTTCCATTGTATATTTCAAGATGTCATTCATTCTTGTGTTGCTCCTGTGTTCAGAGGAATGTGGCAAAGTCTCTTTCTTTCTCCTGAATCCCTGGACTTCGTCTTCCATCTTCTCCAATCATAGCCCCAGCCTAGAAGACAGAAACTGCTAGCTGACTCTATTATGAACACTAGCCCCCAACTGCACCCTCAACTGTCAATGGGAGGATTAAATGTGAGCTACAGATCCACCCGGAGAACCTAGTATATAATTAACATGGAAAGGGATCTCTGCGCTTCTTAAATGGAATTCTCTACCAAAAGACAGCCCCATCTTTCAGATTATTCTTTTGTTTCTGACTCTGGAGTAGGTCATTGCATTTTAGGCAGGATCTCAGTGATCTTCACAGACATTATAGAGGCCAGAGTTAATTTTGTCTGTTGTATATCCTTATTGTACACAATAGCTTGTATGACTAATAAACGTTTAATGTGATATTTAGAGTTTACATTTCAACAGAGCTAAAGGCCAATTGCTAAGGTGATACTCCCTTCCTTTTACTAACCAAGGCATTAGTCCTCTAGCTAGGCAAAGCTTGAGAGGGAAATCCCTCCCAAACAAGCTTGGGGTCCCTCTGTCTCACTATCATCTTCAGCCATCATCCTCCCCCCTGCATTGGCACTGACTAATTCTAAGGTCTGGGAAAACTCTGTGTATACTGGCTGTTTAAAAATAAAATTTAAAAAAAAAAAAAAAGGAAAGGAAAAGTTTTGTTTACTAGAAGCCAACTCGTTGTAAATATCATTTACAGAAGTTAGTGGAAATTTGGGGTTTAATCTCACTTTTGCTAGCAAATGATAAGAATATTAAGGTATCATTAGTTGTTATTATGCCTGCAGTCATACCACTGTGGCATCAGATCCTGTCGGATCTTGGAAACTAAGCAGAGTTAGACCTGGTTGGTCTTGGATGGGAGACATCCTGGGAATACCAGGTGCTGTAGGCTTGGAAGACGGACCTGGAAACCCACTCGCCCCCCCCCAAAAAAAAGCCATTGAAAACCCTATGAATTACTGAGAAGAATGACAATGTTTCACCTGTTGTAGGTAGGGTCGCCTTGAGTCTGACACCAACTCAACGGCAACTAGCAACAACAGTTGTTATTATAAGTAAATCTCAAAAATGTATAGTGTCCCAAAAACAGTAGAAGTTTTCACAAATATAAAATCCAAAATGGGTGGTGTTCATTACCAATTGGCCCTCTTCCTCATTCCAGAAAAAGAGGATCCTCCTTCTTATGGCCTCATTTTCTTTCACATGGGGTTCCCACGGTTAATGGCTTATCTATGTTTGCCTAAGATGGTAGTCTGGAAAGAGCAAGGGAGAAATCATGAGAGATCTTTCTGTGACAGATCAGAAGGCAGAACACATTATTTCCAATTACATTTTTTTGGTCAGACGTAACCACAGGACCACACCTATTTAAATCCAAGGGAGGTTGGCGATATGGGCTGTGTGCCCAGGAAGAAGAGGAAACAGTATGCATGCTGTTAAAATAGGCAAAATAAGCCAATACCAGCACAATAACAACACAATAATAGTTTCCAAAGTATGCCCTGGAAGCTAGAGTGTCGAAGCCCAGTCTGGAACAACTGCATCCTCAGCGTTGCACAGAATACCTGTATCGAATAAGGACATCGTAAAATTTTCTAAGAAAATTTAATTGCCATCCAGGACTCCTCTTCCTAAAAAATGAATTAAACAGAGGCATTTCAGGGGAAAACAAAGGCATTTCAATAAACCACCACCAAAGGAGAAAAAGATCATCAAACTCTCTCTGAGTTAGTTTGAAAACTTAATCTGCCAAAAGTCACATTCCTTACTCAGTCCAGCTAATTTGGGCTTTACCTTAACCAGCTAATAAACCAAGGCTATTAATTAGTGACATTGTGTTATTAATTATTCTATTGAATCTCCCCCCACTATATATTTGACCTCAGACTAAAGTGATGGCTCGTGATAGGGAAGAAAGGAAGGGAGGGAGGGAGGAAGGGAGGGAAGGAAGGGAGAAGGGGACAGAAGGAGAGGAAAAAGAAGAGAGGAAGGAGGGAAGAAGAGAATATCTTTCCTCCCTGCATGCTTTGTAAATCCTCTCCTTCACTGGACAGCTACACTTGACTTTTAAAACCAGCCTCCCTTGCCTAATTACAATGACAAAAAGTAGCTCCAAGTGAGGAAACCCAAGAGTATTTGAAACCAGGTTACAAGTCCCTTCAGTAATTTGGTTCCACAAGAAAATATGCATGCAGACAAATTAACTCCTGCAAGAAGAGATGCAGCTCTCATGGGAATTTGAATTTATTTCAAGGGTGGGTGTAGGGCAGGAGGCACTCTTTCTATCACTTTTTAAGTGGATTTCATCACTGTAAGCATGAAAGCAGTCTTTCTGTCAGAAAATCACCTTAACTCTAATCAAAGCCAAACTGACATTCCTGGAGTTAGAGGGGGTAGCACAAGTGACAAACCGATTATGTGTTTATATCATGCATGTCTGCCTGAAAGGAAATACACACACTGCTTTGTCTCTTTCAATCTGAGCTTGTATCCAAGAAATGTAAGCTCTGAGGTACAGGGTTCTCTATCGCACATGAGAGAGATGAACGCAAACGCTAGTGGTAAGAATTACAACCTTAGCCGCGCGCTGTAGCGCACGCCTGTAATCCCAGTGGCTGAGGAGGCAGAGGCAGGAGGATTGCAAGTTTGAGACCAGAGGCAGTCTGTGTAATTTGGCAAGACCCTGTCTCAAAAAAAGTAAAAAAAAGAAAAAAAGAAAAATTGGGCTGAGGGTGCAGCTTAGTGATCCAGCACTTGCAAAGCATGGGTTCAACCCCCCATTACCGCGGGGGGGGGAAAAAAAAATACAACCTTGGAAAGCAGTTTTATTGGAAATTTTATCAGGTTTAGACCCATTCATATTTTTGGAGCCAATGATTGAATTTCAATTTCATTTCAAAAGAAATGCTCTGAATTTTAGGGAAAAAAAAACATATATAAAATGTTTGCTGTAGAACTGTCTATGGCAGCAAACGTCAAGATAAGGATTGGTTAAATTAATTTGCTATATAAAATATAATGAAAACATTTGACATTATGTATATACATATATATCAAAGGAAAACTTTAGCTCAATACATTTAGAAATGATTACAAATTGTGAATTATTAAATTGACTTTTTAAAAATTCTAATGTAAAAGTGTTAACTTTGCCATTGTCTTCAAGTGAATACATTTCTATGTTCTTTCTGAATAGCTAAAAGATTGTATTTCTACTTCTACAGTTGGAGAATCCTAACGATTTTACATTTGAAAAAGGGTTGAAATTTAATGACGATATCGCTTTGAAAGTAATGTCATGTCGCAGTAATGCCAGGACATGCTTACAATATAACGTTAAGCGGATAATGCAAGAAAAAATTGTTAATACAATCTGGTTACAAAAACCAAACAAAACATGAGAACACTTAAATAGAAAAAAATATATATTTTTCTCATTTTCTCCCCCTCCAAAGTTTCCTCTAGAAAAAATGAAGTAAGCCTATCAGAAAAAAATTTACAAATTTGCATGAACTAAGGAAACATTGCCTCTTAGGTCTCCATAGCTTCCCATACATTGAATCTGACTCCCAAACTGTAAGGATCATTTGTTGTTGTTGTTAGGTGCTGTCGAGTAGGTGTTAGATTCATAGCGACCCTACATACAACAGGCGAAGCACTATTGTCAGTGCTTCTCTGTTGTGCATAGGGTTTTCAATGGTGGGTTGATTTTTGGAAGGGCGTTACCAGGTTCGTCTCCCAAGCCTACAGCACCTGGTGTTCCCAGGCGGTCTCCCATCCAAGTCCTAACCAGGCCTGACCCTGCTTAGCCTCTGAGATCTGATGGGATCGGATGCCACAGTGCTATAGCTGCAGACTAAGGATCATTCAGGTTACAAGAATCCTGACACTAGCCATGGACCTGCAGGATTTCCTGTAAAACTCGCTGGTCCTCATTCCCTCCTAGTGTAACGTGAGCCCTCCAAGAGGAGACCTCTGTGCACAAAATGTCCAGCCACATCTTCCACGTCTACAGCCACCTTCAAGTAGTGAGCATGATGGTGACAATCAACTTTGCAAAGGGATGCAGCAAGAGTTACATTCTTCCTCAGCTCGGCTGTTCTGCTTTGCCCTGGTTCTAGAAAGAATTTCTCCGTCTGAGGATCAGAATCTGCCTGTTCCCTGCCTCTTGCTCATGCAGGCACCACTGGCAAAGGACTGAAGCCACCACAAGACACGCTGAGTCAAGTCTCTTCTTGCAACAATCTTCTTACAGCTCTTGCGGGCAGCGTGCGGTTTTGTTTCTCTTTCGATGACAGCAGCACCGAGCCTAACTTTGGTCAGGGCCTTCTGCATCATTCTAAGAATACGTTCTTCTCTCTCCTGCATTGAATCAGATTCTCTGCCTCTTATACTTAAAAATAACCAGCATGCATTCTATGCAGGTGGCACCTACGAAGCCTCCTCTGTTCCCAGGGACCTGACCGAACAGCTCTCGCCTTCGGATTGTGACATAGCTCAAGGCTCTTGCTTGCCTGTGATCCGACTCCAGCCCCTAACGCCTGTCTCCTCTGCAACATTCAGATCTCCTGTTGGTTCTCAGGAGAATGAGCACAGAGCTGCCACACCACTTCATCAGGCCAATGCTATTTTGTTTTTTAAGAGGGCACTATCTGTCAGGCAGTGTAATAGACGCGAAAGGTTGCAGGGGAGATAGGTCTTAAGCAAATTGATTTTAGGAAATGAGCTCAAAACCTCACCTGGCCAGGAGGCTCTAGGGGTATCACAGGGACACGTGCTTTCGTCTAAGACAGTAGTATTTCGGTTTCGCCCTTCAGGGGACATTAGGCAAAGTCGCATTTCTAGGTGTTGCAACATGAAGGAGCGTGGGGAGGTGAACTGAAGGTCTCCAGACATTGAAGAGGCAAAAGTCAGGCTGCTGCTCCATTTCCTACCCGACAGCCCCACAGCAAAGAATTCGCTGGCCTAAAATGCCCATGCCTGCAGCTGTAGCCCTGTGGTATCCGATCCCGTCAGATCCTGGAAGCTAAGCAGGGTCGGGCCCGGTTAGTACCTGGATGGGAGACCACCTGGGAACACCAGAAGCTGTAGGCTTGGGAGAAGGACCTGGCAAGCCCCTCCCCAAAATCAATCCACCATTGAAAACCCTATGAACAGCAGAGAAGCACTGACAATAGTGTTTCCCCTGTTGTACAGAGGGTCGCCATAAGTTGGATACCGACTCGACGGCACCTAACAACAACAACAACAAAATGCCCATAGAGTCAAGGCTGAGATAACCTGATGACTTTCAAAAGTGAGTAAGCAAAGAAGCGCTTAAAGAGCAGGGCCTCCTGCTCCGAGTTTCTGATTCAGCCGCTGTAGGGTGGGGCCTGGGGATTTGCATGTCTCACAGGTTCTCAGGTGATACTGATGTTGCTGGTGCAGGCACCACATTTGGGGAACTCCTGTCTGAAGTTTCAGAGAAGCATCTCCAAGAAAATGATGTGTGAGGATTTAGCAGGAGTCAGCTGGGGAACAAGGGGGAAAATAAAATTTTTGCAGACAGGTTATGCCAAAAGGTGCCTGCAGCCATAGCCCTGTGGCACCCAATCCCATCAGATCTTGGAAGCTAAGCAGGGTGGGGCCTGGTTAGTACTTGGATGGGAGACCACCTGGCAACACCAGGTGCTATAGGCTTGGGAGAAGGACCTGGCAACCCATTCCCAAAAATCAATCCACCATTGAAAACCCTATGAATAGCAGAGAAGCACTGACAGTAGTCTTTCGCCTGTTGTATGCAGGGTCACTATGAGTCAGATACTGACTCGAGGGCACCTAACAACAACAATGCCAAAAGGCAATAGGTGTGAGGTCATGGCATGATTAAGGAACTGCAGTAAAGGAGTATGGGGTTGGATGACTCTGAAGAGGGACCCAGAATATTCAATGACAGTGAAAAACAACCCAAAAGATTTTCTTAGTGTTTTGGGGAACTTGACCAAGCAGCTGGGGTCGGGAGATACAGTAGGACATATTTCTCATGTTGTTGTTGTTAGGTGCCGTCGAGTTGGTATCCAACTCATAGTGACCCTATGTACAACAGGCAAAACACTATTGTCAGTGCTTCCCTGCTATTCATAAGGTTTTCAATGGCAGATTGATTTTTGGGAGTGGGTTTCTGGGTCCTTCTCCAAATATGGCTTATAGTTTAATATAATAAAAGGGCATGGCTTTTGTAGCCAGACTGTCCTGGATGTTCAAACCTAGCTCAACCTTTTACTAGGTATATGATCAGGGGCAAATTATTTAACTTCCATAAGCCTCAGTTTCCTCACCTGTAAAATAGGAGCATACAGGCCTAGTTCAACAGAGTGCTGTGAGAATAAATGAGATCACGTTCATAAAATAGTCTGGCACACAGGCGGGCTCAATGAATTTTAATTCCCTTCCATTATGGGGAAATGATGAAAGGACAAGGGGCTCCTCTAGCACCTCATTTGCATCTCAAAGAGAGCACAGCAAAGCATGATGTCAGCAGCCCAGCTCTGTCCAAAGAGCCCTTGCTTCACCAGTGTGTCCCCAGCCTGTGCCAGGACCTGCTGTTGGCATGTTCAAGTGCAAATTAGGCAACCACCTGCCCACACAAAAATGCTGCAACGCTAATGCTAGGTTTGCAGATACCATCACAGAGCTCAGGCCAAAGTTACCTCATTTATAGATGTTTGGATCCTTCAGACGCCCTTTTACAACATTTCCCTTGTTTTGTGGCCTGACAATGGGAAGGAGAAACACTGTTTGGAACCACAATAAATAATAATACTTAGCACTTAAATAACATTGGCCATCTTCAAAGCCATTAGCAAACACTCACAAATTAAGATGTACCCAGCCCCAGCCTTGGGAAAGTGTTATTATCTTTGTTTCTTCTAGACAGCAAAGACGGTGAGGTAATGGAGTTGCCCAAAGCCCGTGGCCACTTGGCATCCAAATGGGCTGCTTTAATTCAACCCAGGCATCTCAAGTGGGGCCATTCCAGAATGTGGCGGGCACTTCCCTGGACCACGGGTAGTACAGCATGTTTCATTGGAAGAGCACATTCTGCTTTGCAGGGACCTATGTGAATCCAATTTTGCACAGATGATCTCAGTGCAATCCGAACTCGATTTAGCCACTAAAAGGTTTGCTTTTGGCCAAAAGTTGCTATCCCTGATTCCCCAACTCCTCATCCGGCGCCACCTCCCCGAGAACTGAGTGAATGTCAGGATCCTTTTGTGTGTTTAATAATTATGCAATTAATAAGGATAATATCTCAAAGTTTCCTCATCTGTAAACTGGAGAGATAATGACTCACAGGGTAGTTGGGAGGACAGTGTGTGAAAAGTGCCAGGTGGGCAGGTAATCAGAGCAAGAAAGATTTCTTTATTATGGTGTGATTGACATCATTGCCATTGTATTTATTTCATTATTTAGGGCGAGCGTCTCACGTGTTCTGTCTGAAAGTGTTCATAATGGGCTATTTGTAAAGATAAGCAGGGAATGTCATCCTCTGTGGAAGCATGGGGCAGAGATGGGACATGAACTCACTCAAAACCCTTAGCTAATCACTGTGTTGTTGTTAGGTGCCATGGAGTTGAGTCCAACTCATAGCGACCCGCATAGGGTTTTCAATGGCTGACAGTTTCAGGATTGCCTTGGCAGTGGGTTACCACGTTCTTCTCCCATTTTGTGGTGCTGGGAATCTAACTCAGAACCTCAGAGACTGCAAAGCAGCGCTCTACCAACTGAGCTAGATCCCAGCCCCTAGCTGAGCTGAAGGGAGCGGGCGGGATGTTTGCGCTCTTGCCTTATCCATATTCAGTGCATCTCCACTCTCTCTTCCTTTTACTCCATACTTGCTCAAGAGGTAATTATTGAGCCCCCATCACATGCCACGTACTGCACCTAAGGTCTATGGAATATCTTCAAAGGGCCTGTTCTCTAGAAGCTTCTGGTCAAGTGGGAAAGATAAGCACCACTTATAACTGCTTTTTGGAATCTAAGATTTGGATGGAATGGCCACCACTGGAATGTCGGGTCTGGGAAATGCCAGGCATTGCCACTTCATATCACCCAAGGTATAATGTCCTAGAAACATATCAGGGGCAACTAGATAAGCTCCACATTTGTCTCTGGGTAGAAGATTCTCTTGTTAACATGCCTGGAAGTCCTTTGTGCCTATTTCAAGTCAGCTGATATTTTTTAGTGTATTGATTGATTAAGTGCCCAGGCTTTGGGATCAGACTCAGACCCAAATCCCACATTAACATTGGCTTGTCCATTTCACTTAACTTTGCAAAAACTTGGCTTCCTGTCAAAAAGAGATATCAGATTGGAAGGAATAGAAGGAGAAACTGGATGTAAATTATTTAGCACAAAGCTGGTCATAGTAGCTCTCCATAAACAATGTTGTTGTTAGATGCCTTTGAGTCAGTATTCCATTCATAGCAACCCTGAGTACAAGAGGTGAAACATTATTATCAGTGCTTCTCTGCTGTTCGTAGGGTTTTCAATGGCAGATTGATTTTGGGGAGTGGCTTGCCGGGTCCTTCTCCCAAGCCTACAGCTCCTGGTGTTCCCAAGTGGTCTCCCATCTAAGTACTAACCAGGCCCGACCCTGCTTAGCCTCTGAGATCTGATGGGATCAGCTGCCACAGGTCTACGGCTATAGGCCCATAAACAATAGCTATTGTTATTACTGTACTGTTATTGTGATGATTTCTTTTCCATGTTATCTGAGCAAACATGATACTAAATCTAAATGCAAAGATTGTCAATGATCCTCCTAACACTTCTCCTATGGATAATCCTAGTGTAGACTAACTGGTTATGTACAGTGATAGAAATGAGGTTTTTGAAAATAATACAGCTACTAATGATACAGCACATGAATTAACTTTTTTATCTTGGTGCTTGTTTTCCTGCAATTTCAACAGTTGAGTTTAGGAACATTTGTCATTTCATTACGGTCAGAGATAAAAAGGGGCTAGTATAATAGAACAGAGTTATTGGAATCAGACTGTAAGTCCCAACTCTGCTGCTTCCTAGCCATGATCTTGGGGAATTCAGCCTTGTGAGGACTTTTGGAATAATAATAACAACTCTCATGGGTTGTTTAAGGAATCAATAAAATAGTAGTGCTTATAGAAATGGCACTTCCCTTAATGCTAGTAAAATGCTATCTATTTTACTGTTCTTAAATACTAATTCATTCAGTTAATAAGAAACTCAAAGACAAACTAATAGTTACTTTGTAAATATAGTTATTTAGTAGATTAAACGTTTTAAAAATGAAGGTTTATGATGGAAAAATAATGGGTATGATGCTTGGGGCAAACAGATGGAAAGTAATGCATCATAATTCTTAAATATCTAGCGGGTGCCATACAATAGCATGATATTGATTAAGACATGTTAAAGTTAATAAACACATGGTTTTTCATCCAGCAGATAAGCTGCTTCCTCCCTCTAGGGCTCTGCTTCCTCACGTATGGCGGTGACAATAGTATCACCTACATCACTGGGCTTGGGTGAAGATTATGCACATGGAAAGCACCCACCCAGCGCCTGAGAAGTAGTGTGCATTTGCCAGTGTTAGTTTATTTTTGCTGGGCTACACCAAGGGGAGGGGTAGGATTTAGCTCAGTGAGTAAAGCACTGCAGTCTCAGAGGTCCCAAGTTTGATTCCCAGCACTGCAAAAATGGGAGAAGGATGTGGCAACCCACTCCCAAGGCAATCCTGAAACAATCAGCCATTGAAAACCGTATGAGGGTCGCTATAAGTTGGACACAACTCGACGGCACCTAACAACAGCAACAACAAGGGGAAAAGCCAGCTGGGTCCATGTTCCCTGTATCTGTGCCACAGGGAGTGAAAATGGTCCTCTTGGACTGTACAGTAGTTGCAAAAATCACAGTGCACACAGGTGAAGCACTGGCTGAGAGGAGCAAGGGGTGGGATGGAAGGACGGAGGGCCTTCAGATCAGAGGAAAGGTAGCAAGGGTAGGAACAATGTTGGCATGGCCTGTCACTGCCTGAGATGTCACTGCACATAAGGTGATCGACTATCCCAGTTTGCCTGTGTATTTCAGTTGTCTGTTAATACACAGCAAACTACTCCAAATACAGTGGCTTTACGCAATATCACTTTGTTCATGTATTTGCAATCTTAGCAGGACTGTGAAGGAAGGGGGAGTGAAAAAGGGAAGAAGGAAGAATGGAAGGAAGGAAAGAAGGAAGGAAGGAAGAAGGAAGGGATGAAAGAAGGAAAAGAGAAAAGGAGGAATGAAGGAAGTTAGGGAGTAAAGAAATAAATAGGTTAAGAAGGAAGATAGGTAGGGAGACACATAGATAATTGAAAATTACAGGATGTTGGTGTTTGCTTGAACTGAAGAGGGAGTAAAGAACGCTTCACCCTACTCTTGGAGGACCTGGATGTCATACCAGTGAACTCTGACATCCCTTCCAGCTCTCAGATTCTGTGCCTCCCTGTGGAATGGGCATGGTAGTGATTAACATTCCCCTCTCCCAAGACGAGTGGGGTAAGCTTTCATCTCTCAGTGTTTATAAATGCCTTTGAAAATGGAATGTGCCACATACGTACACAGAGCTATTATTAATATGGTATCCAAACACCTCTCTCCACATGATAGTTACGGAATAAAGCATTACGGCTGTGAGTGCAAGGGAACTTTTGGAGTCAGCACATGTGTGTGCACACGCCCCAATTAAGGAATGCTCTGCGCTCTCACCCTGCCTTGGGAAGAGACACCAGAATGTCTCACAGTGGCCACAGAGGGAGCAGAAGCAGGGTCATGTGAGGACTCAAATAGAGAGTTGGGTGACAAGACAGGAGCATAATTTATCAGTCCGGTGTTTACAGAGCTCCCATTCGCTGTGAGATACAAAAGTAACCATTGTGAAAATGTAAAACCTTAATGGGAACAGGGCCCTGTGCTGTGCCAGGTGTGACAAAGACATTGACCTGGTTTTGAAGAAGTTTCCTCTCTGAAGGTAGACTCCAGGGTGGGTTAAAGAGGCTCCAAATGCAGAAAATGCAGCAGAGTGGAGGAGATAATGAGGAAAAAAAATATCCTACTTGTAGATAACCAGAGCCTGCAGCCATAGCCCTGTGGCATCCGATCCTGTCAGATCTTGGAAGCTAAGCAGGGTCGGGCCTGGTTAGTACCTGGATGGGAGACCGCCTGGGAACACCAGGTGCTGTAGGCTTGGGAGAAGGACCTGGTAAACCCCTCCCAAAAATCAATCTGCCATTGAAAACCCTATGAACAGAAGAGGCTGGGCCCTTTAGTGTACTTCTCACATAGCTGTGATCTTGAAGTTGTGTAATTAGTAAAATCTGAATAGATTCAAAGCAAACACCAGCTCTTCTCCAACTCTAGGTCCAGGGGATCTAAGTCTTGTGCCAAGCACATCCTGCACCTAAAATAAATGCTTATTTGATAAATAAACATGGAACTAAGTATTATAAAAAAGAATGGCTCTTCCTTTAGCTTTTCCGTAGAGGTCTTTTTTGATTTATTCAGTGTTTTGGTTGTTTAATACTTCTCAGATGGTTGGCCATAGGTTAAAGAGCCAAGAACAAATGAATGACTGACTCACAAGAATCATTTCAAGAGCAAGAGAAGGATGGAATATTTACTCTCTTACCCCCAAAGGTAATAAAACAGGAAAAAAAAAAACTATCCTTTTTCTCCTTATATTTTCACTTTCTCTCTTGTTGCCCTTGTTTTAAATTGTCGTGTTGTTGTTGGGTGTCATCGAGTCGGTATCTGACTCATGTTGTTGTTGTTGTTAGGTGCCATCGAGTCGGTATCCGACTTATGGCAACCCTCTGTACAACAGGGGAAACACTATTGTCAGTGCTTCTCTGCTGTTCATAGGGTTTTCAATGGCAGATTGATTTTTGGGAGGGGGTTGCCAGGTCCTTCTCCCAAGCCTACAGCTTCTGGTGTTCCCAGGTGGTCTCCCACCCAGGTACTAACCAGGCCTGACCCTGCTTAGCTTCCAGGATCTGACATGATCGGATGCCACAGGTCTACAGCTGCAGGCCATCTGACTCATAGCGACCCTCAAAGGGTTTTCAATGCCTGACTGTTTTGGGATTGTCTTGTTTTAAATTAGCATACATTTATTGTACAGAATAATGGGTTTCATTATAACACTTTCATCGATGTACAGGATATAATGTACTATGATCATATTCACTCTCTTTGCCCTCTCTTGTCCCTCAACCCCCTCCAGCTGATCCCTTTCTTCTTTCCAAATAGTCCCCTTTCTACTTATATGTTTTTTTAAAATCTAGATTCAGAATGCGGCAGAAAATATGACATTTGTGTTCTAAATCTGGCTTATTTTGCTGAATATGATGATCTTCAGTACTAACCATTTTCCTGAAAATAACATGATTTCATTCTTTATGGGTGAATAAAACTCCATTGTGTATGTATGTGTGTGTATGTGTGTGTATCACATTTTCTTTATCCATTCATTTGCAGGATCCAGCAACCCACTTCCAAAAAACAATCAGCCATTGAAAACCCTATGAATAGCAGAGAAGCGTGATAATAGTGTTTTGTCTGTTGTACATAGGGTCACTATGAATCAGGCACCGACTTGATGGCACATAAGAACAACAACAAGTAGGCTGATTCCATATCTTGGTTATTCTTCAAAGAAACCTTTCTTGAACATTCAAGGACCGTGCTTGAACAGAAAAATCAAAACCCAAGATACCAATATTGAAGAGGCTTCTTTTGGAAAATCCCAGATGAATTACAAAGCCACATGTACTTCAAGATCTTGATCTATCAGAGTAGCACTGCCCTCAGTACACTTCCTAAACTTCTGACAGCCCCTCCACCATGAAAACAACGGAAGCCAATGGAGCTTAAATTCACCCTGGCTATAAATTCCCCTGGAATGAACCTCATGTCAAGACGAACACCCATTTACAGGAAGAAGTGGATCCTAACCCTCCTCATTTATAAAAATCAAGAGCACCAGGGCCCTGCAGAGGCAACAGGGCGCCGGGGCAGGAGGGGAGGAGGAGGGCTTCTGAAAGTCAAAGCTTCTGGTTTCTTTTGCTAAAGCTGTCATTCTCCTTGAAGAGGTAAATAAGACCCCACCATATGGGCATCGCATTATGCAAATGAGGAGCTGGATAGCTACCGAAAGCCAGGGACCAGGTGGAAGACCACGTGGTGGCTCATCTCTCAGGGGGTCCTCGAGCCCACCAGCGCCTTTGCATACTACTCCAGGGCTTCCCCCTTCAGGGCTTCCAACTTCCGGCAACGTTAGGGGCTTTTTGTTAAAATGCCACAAGAGGACAAAATTAGAAACCAGCCTTCCTTTTTTTCCCCTCCACTCTGTTAGTCACCCGTACATCAGCTCCTGCTGAGCAACACGCTCCAGTCTCCATCCCTGGACATGAGAGTAAGCTGAGCTGCATGGCTGCCTGCAATCTGCCTCTTAGACCTCTCACTTGGCTCACATTATGCCCCCTACTCTCTCCATTTCACACACTGTCTGTGTTCACTTAGAAAGTGTGTGGCTTAACTTGCTGGGACTTCATTGGTGAAACAATCTGTCCACCCCAGAGTGGTCATGAAAACCAAATGCAGCCCCATAAAGTGGTGATTTCTAGCCAGCTGGGCACCCATCATTCAGCAGAGATTGCTGTAAGCAATCTGCCACAAGCCTAGTTCCATGGGTTTGTTGTTGTTAGGTGTCGTCAAGTTGGTGTCCAACTCATAGCGACCCTATGTACAACAGGCGAAACACTACTGTCAGTGCTTCTCTGCTGTTTATAGGGTTTCAAATGGCCGATTGTTTTTTGGGAGTGGGTTTCCAGGTCCGTCTCCCAAGCCTACAGCACCTGGTGTTCCCCAGCGGTCTCCCATCCGGGTATTAACCAGGCCAACTCTGCTTAGCTTCTGAGATCTGACAGGATGGGAA
The DNA here is from genome assembly GCA_007922755.1 of Pedetes capensis. Lineage (NCBI taxonomy): Eukaryota > Metazoa > Chordata > Mammalia > Rodentia > Pedetidae > Pedetes > Pedetes capensis. The sequence continues at coordinate 34,921 of VMDO01006199.1, read as the reverse complement.
GCCACAGTGCTACAGCTGCAGGCTCCATGGGTTTACACCCCTAAATTCAGCTTCAAAGACTCACTGTATTTACCACTCCTTAGAGTAGTCTGGCCTGCAGTAGTAGCCCTGTGGCATCCGATCCCGTCAGATCTCGGAAGCTAAGCAGGGTCAGGCCTGGTTAGTACCTGGATGGGAGACCACCTGGGAACACCAGAAGCTGTAGGCTTGGGAGAAGGACCTGGCAACCCCCTCTCAAAAATCAATCTGCCATTGAAAACCCTATGAACAGCAGAGAAGCACTGACAATAGCGTTTCCCCTGTTGTACAGAGGGTCGCCATAAGTCGGATACGGACTCGACGGCACCTAACAACAACAACAATAACAACAACAGAGTAGTCTGAGCCCCTTTGGGAAGTCAAAAAGTATAGCAGACACCAAGGATGGAAATAAAATATTAGATTCTCTCCTGTCCCTAAGGCCTCTCCTTATGACACTTGTCTTTATCAAAATGAGAAAATGCTCTGAGCACAGAAGCCTCATGTTGCTTATTCCTAAGGATCATGCTTGGGTTCATTTGTTTCTAGTTAGCATTTTCTTTATGGAGGTGGTCACTCTGTAAGTAAACATGAAATGGAACATGGTGAAGCAAGGAAACTTGCCCAACTCTTCCAAAGCCCTACCTGACAGGTGAGTCAGGCAGAAGTTCTGAGCAGCGTCAAGTGTGACCGCACACTTGGGAGATGCTTCTGGCCCTGCATGGATAGACATTCCCTTTCTGCTGGAAGGGACATTTTAAGTAACTATTATAACAGCTGATGCCTACTTTTCTTCTGTGATATTTCCTTTTAGGTTGTATAAACGGGCTCTTCTGAGAGATGAAAGGACCCATAATAGTATGTTGTCATTGTTGTTAGGTGCTGACTCATAGCAACCCTATGTACAACAGGCAAAACACTATTGTCAGGGATTCTCTGATATTCATAGGGTTTTCATTGGCGGATTGATTTTTGGGAGAGAGTTGCTAGGTCCTTCTCCCAAGCTTACAGTATCTGGTGTTCCCAGGTAGTCTCCCATCCAGGTACTAACCAGGCCCAACCCTGCTTAGCTTCCAAGATCTGACAGGATCAGAAGCCACAGTGTTCCAGCTGCAGGCCCATAATAGTATGTTGTTATTGTTGTTAGGTGCCGTCGAGTCGGTATTCAACTTACAGCCACCCTCATAGGGTTTTCAATGGCTGACTATTTCGGGATTACCTTGGGAGTGGATTGTCAGGTCCTTCTCCCATTTTTGTGGTGCTGGGAATTGAACTCGGGACCTCAGAGACTGTAGCACAGTGCTCTACCAACTGAGCTAAATCCCATCCCATAATAGTATAGAGGTTTCCAAATGGGTCAAAAATCTTGACTTGGTGCTCAAATAAGGAACAATGGACAAATAAGCAAAAGCTTTGAAGACATGGTGAGGTATTTGTTCTCTGGTCCTAGGTCTAGTTATTTTCTGTGAAAATGCAGGCACTCAGAATTACATCTCTGTTCACAGGTTCTCCAAGCAGTGACCATGGAGATGATCCTACGTAATAGGAGCAATGTCTTCCATCCCACACTCCATTCACACAAAGCATCCCCCCTCGTCAAGGCTTGCTGGACTCCCTCCTTTCCTCTCTGTCTGAACCTGCCTCTTCTGCCTCATCCCCATGTCAAGGAGCACGGGCTTCTTTGGGAACGGAATTGCAGAGTGATTAAGAGTGTGAGCTGGAGAGCCAGGTTATTGGGTTCATATGAGAACTCCGCCACTCACTAGCAGTGCCCACTTTTCCTCATCGAGCAGAAGCATGTGCCTCTTACAGTCATTGTGGGACTCAAAGGAGGCTTCATGAATTGCTCAGAGCAAGGCCTGGCATATAATATGCTCTCAAGAAGACTGGCTATTATTATTGTTCTACTAGAGACGTTCCTATGGAAGAAGGACCTGGCAATCCACTCCCAAGGCAATCCCGAAACAGTCAGCCATTGAAAACCCTATGAGGGTCACTATGAGAAGGACTCGACTGGATGGCACCTAACAACAACAACAATGAGTCAGATACCGACTCGACGGCACCTCACAACAACAACAGACATTCCAAGTCCTCATAGTGTGTGTGTGTGTGTGTGTGTGTGTGTGTGTGTGTGTGTGCACGCGCGTGCGTGGTGCTTAGGGATTGAACCCAGATCCTCACACATATTTTGCAAGTGCCCTACCACTGAGCGGCATCTCCAGCCCATTTTTTGTTTTTCATTTTGAGACAGTGTTTCACTAAGTTACACTGACTGCCTATGGCCTCAAACTTGAGATTTTCCTGCCTCCTCCTCCCAAGTTGCTGAGATTGCAGGTGTGCGCCACCACACCCAGTCCCAGTGCTCATATTTTATGGTCAGTTTTCTATTCCCGTAAGAAGAAAAGCTTCCAGAGGGCAAAAACAGGGGCTCCTCAGACTCCATTCTGCCTGGCAACTTAACACTGCTCTGTACCAGTGATCCATATGGGTTTTTGAAATGATGAAATTTTTTAAATGTCTATTTTTACTTTTGACAGCTTAGAAAGTATTTTGATGCATATAGATTTATTCTAGCCAGTGAATCTGCTGTCTTCAAAATAAGGTGATATAAAAACAAACATTCTTGGTGCCTCTGGGTACCCTGTCCCCATTTGTCCTTCTCATATCACAAGTACAAAGTAGAATTAAATCCCCTAACCCTAAGGAGATGTGTCTTTTCTCCTAAAAGTCCCTGAGACTTTCATACTGAATAGCTTCATGCTGGGAAATTTGTATCGCAGGCTCACACCATTTTAGAGTTGAGTGAAGCTGGATGTGGTGGTACGCACCTCTTATCCCTACACTAGGGAGGCAGAGAGAGGAGGAGCATGAGTTCAAGCCCAGTCTGGGCTGCACAGCGAGACCCTCTCAAAAGAAAATAAAAATAAAAAATAAAACTTTAGTTGAGCCAGGGTCTTGCTAAGTTATGCATGCTTCCTCTGGCCTCAAACTTATGATCCTCTTGCCTCCATCTCCCAATTTCCTGGGATTACAGGCTTGTACCCATTCATTCTTAACTTTTATTTTATATAAAGGAAAACTAAGGCCCAAGATGTAGTCAGATGCATCCAGTGTCACAGAGTGCAGACCTGGGATTAGAACACTCTTCAGTGTGCCTGGAAATGCCACAATATTACATGTCTGTAACAACAACAACGGGGCTGGGATTTAGCTCAGTTGGTAGGGCGCTCCTCTACAGTCTCTGAGGCCCCAGGTTTTATTCCCAGCACCACAAAAATGGGAGAGGGATGTGGCAAACCTGAATCAATCAGCCACTGAAAATCCTACAAGGGTCACTATGAGTCAGACAAGACTCCACGGCACCTAACAACAACAACAATAACAATGGTCACAATGCAATGTTCTGTTCAGAAAATAGGCTGTACAAGATGGAATAACTCAATCAATGGCTTGTTTCCTGGGAAATTTACATCAACAAGCTTCCAAAAGAAAGGACTTTGCAGGAAACTCATTATCTTCTGCTGTATACTTCAACTTCTTTCATAATAATGTCAATTATTACTGAGGAGCTTCCATTTAGGGTTGTTGTTAGGTACTGTCAAGTTGGATCCAACTCATAGTGATCTTATGTACAACAAAATGAAATACTACACAACAGTGCAAAGGACATGACCTTTATATGTTTGAACTCATTGTTGCAGGCACTGTTTCTTCTCATTTCAAGTCATGCCACATCGGTAAAAGAAGATCTCAGGGGCTTTACTCTATTTCTGTCATTAAGTTCAATTCTACTTTTAGTAGGCAACTCTCCCCAGCCATTTCTTGAATGCCTTCCAGCCTTGGGGGGCTCATTTTCCAGCATTATATTTGATAACATTTTTCTGCTATTCATAAGGTTTTCAATGATTAATTGTTTTGAGAATGGATTAACCATGTCTTTCCCCATAGTCTGCCTGAGTCTAGGAGCTCAGCTGAAACCTCTCCATGATACGTGGCCCTGCTGATATCTGAAATACTAGTGGCATAACTTTTTATCATCACAGCAACATGCAAGCCCCCACAGCACAAAAAGTTGACAGACCCACAGAGGTCTGTAAACTACATCAGATGGATCAAGTCTAGCCAATACCTCTTTTGTAAACAAAGTTTTATTGGAATGCAGCCAATGTCCAGTTATACATTGTGGATATTCTGATGTTACAATAACAGAATTAAATAGTGGTGGACAGAGACTCAGCGGCCCGCAATGCCTTAAATGTTTACTGTGCCCCTGTATGGGGAAAGTTTGCTGACACTGTCATGGAGTGTGTGCTGGATTTGCATCCTTCATATTTTGCTTGGAATGGAACACGTGCCATCTCTAATCTTCAAACTGACCTAGAAGAGGGTTAGGATTATCCCTATTTTATAGGTGAGCAAACTGACGCTCGGAGTAATTTTGAGGTTTATTGGGGATGTGTACATTCTATGCATCCAATAGCCTTTTACTAAAGGCAACACATTGCATATTATGCCATGACAATCGTGGGAAGATGAGATGCAACAGCACAGCTCTCTGTGTGTAACTCAAGGAATCAAAGAGAAGTGCAAAAGTGATCAGGCTGAGAATTGCAACAGAGCTTTAGCAGGGAATGTGAGAGTCAATACCTTCTGTAGAAGATAAGCCCCGTCCCAGCCCAACTCTTGCCCTGCATTGCTGTGTGAACTTGAGCAAGTCACATGACCCCTCTGTGCCCTATGCCTCCTATCTACACACTAGGGCACTCTGGGGCACTCTGATTGTGAGCATCCTTCTAAGCCTCCTGGCCTGTGGCTTTTCTTGGGAGGCTGCAGAGTCCTGACCTCTGCTGTGATGGAGGTGGGCTGGGTACTTTGGTCTACAGGCTGGGAGATTCCTGGGGCCCTTACGAGATTCCCCTTAGACTCTGTTTCACTTGTACCTGCTCAGTCAGGACGCTAGAGGTTCTAGAGCAGTGTCCAGGCCACAAAACTTTGAGGCAGGGCTTAAGGGTGGTAGACGGGGGCTGTTAAAAATGTTAATTTGAACTATTATGAATAATATTAAATAAAAAGCAACTTGCCTTATTGTCAACTCTCATGAGCCCTATCCTGCAGCCATAGCCCTGTGGCATCCAATCCTGTCAGATCTTGGATGCTAAGCAGGGTCGGGCCTGGTTAGTACTTGGATGGGAGACCACCTGGGAACACCAGGTGCTGTAGGCTTGGGAGGAGGACCCAGCATCCCACTCCCAAAAAAACTCAATCTACCATTGAAAACCCTATGAACAGCAGAGAAGCACTGACAGTAGTGTTTCACCTGTTGTACATAGGGTCACTATGAGTCGGATACCGACTCGACAGCACCTAACAACAACATGAGCCCTATTGATACCATTTGTTCTCAAAGAAAGATGTGACTGGGTAATTGGAGAATTAGTGCAGATAACGGTTTTTTTGTTTCAAAAACATACTTCATCGCTGTTTGCTGTGCACCTGTCAAATTGCCCCTTGGCCTTCTCAAGTCTTGAAGAAGTATCCATCCTTGTGAACCTGGGGTCATCCACTACCTTCAAGGCCCACCACACCCCTGCAGAGGGGGTTCTGTAACCAGCCTGCCTCAGCTAAGAGCACAGGCAGCACCCCTGCCTCACCCAAGACAGAACACAATCGTCTCCAGGACGGGCAGTCGGTCAGCACAGGCCTCTGCATTTTGCCTGTCTGAGCTTCACAGGTCAGTGTGGTCCAAGAAAGTACTGCATCTGGTATGGGAGCAAGATAAGTTCTAGAACACATGCCCTTTATCAGAGAATAATTCTCCATTGTCAAAGTGTTGTCCTGACTCCAAAAAGCTCACAAAACATTACTAGTTCCATACTATTGTTAGGTGCCATTGAGTCGAGTCTGACTCATAGTGACCCTATGTACAACAGAAGGAAACATTACTCAGTGCTGTGATAGACACACAATCATTTTATTTTTGAGCCCATTCTTGCAACCACTATGTTTCTTCTCATTTTGAGTAGTGCCACATCAGCAAAAGGAGGTCCCGAGCCCTTTACTCCATCCCCATCATAAGGCCCACTCTACTTTGAGGAGGCAACTCTTCCCCAGTCATCTTTTGAATGCCTTCCAGTCTGGGGAGAGTCATTGTCCAGCACTATATGTGACAGTGCTTCTCTGCTACGCATAGGATTTTGAGTGGCTAATTGTTTTGAGAGATTTGGCTGCTGGATGCTTCTCCCTAGTCTGTCTTAGTCTGGAAGCTCAGCCGAAACCTGTGCATGATGTGGCCCTGCTGGTATCTGAAATATGAGGGTCATAGTTTTCAGGATCACAGCAACACGCAAGCCCCCACAGCATAACAAGCTGACCGACATGTGGGGAAATACCATAGTATAGGTCAATGTTATTCAAAATAATATTTAGAACCTTAAATACCATGGAAGTTCAGAAATGCTGAAAGCTATTATCTTGAGTTCTCAATAAGCCTATGGAGAATAATAAGACTGGAAACTGGTGACCAGTTCCTGGGTGAAGGAATAATAAAGTACTTTTACTTTTTCTTTTCTTTTTTTTTTTTTTTTTCAGCAGTACTGGGGGTTGAACCCAAGGCCTCATGCTTGCATGCTCTGCAAGTGCTGGACCACTGAGCTGCACTTTCGGCCTATTTTTTTTACTTTTTGAGACAGGGTCTTGCTAGGTTATGCAGACTGCCTCTGGTCTCCAACTTTCTTTTTTTTTTTTATTAGAAATTTTTAATGTACATCATAATGTGATTCATTTTGACATGCTTTTCGTTGTGACAATTTTCATATATGCAATTTGATAAGCATTATTCATATAGGTTACCCCTTACCCTCCTCTATGTTTCCCCCCTCCCCCCCTTCCCATCTAAGTTCCAACTTTCAATCCTCCTGCCTCATCCTCCTGAGCTGCTGGGATTACAGGCGTGCACCACCACACCCGGCAAAGTGCTTTTTCTTGTAGCTGCAGCTACCTAGAACTTTGGCAGCCTTCGGGCTCAGGCCTTCTGGGGGATTTCATTACTGCTTAGGAGAGAACCGCTCTCCAGCATGCTGTCCAGCTGACTGCTCTGCCCAGTGACTTCGGGCGTGGCTCTCTGACTTGCTCTGGCCAGCAGTCTACTTTTGGCAGTGGCAGAAAGTCAGCTCTGAGATGTGTGTGTTTGCAATCTCTTTCCCTCCTGTGTCTACCACGAGAAGGGAACGTCCATGTGGCTGCTGTTTCTCCCACGGGGCCCCAAGAGTGTGAGACACGAAGAGTAAACCTAAACCTAACACGAATATAAAACCCATTCCTTAGACCAAACCTGACCAGCAGCTCCTGAGGAGGAAATAAAACTTGTCGTTAAAAGCCACTGCCATTGGGGTTATTTTGTGTTAGGGTGAATCTGGCCAATGTGATTGACTTCCTTATTTGCCAGTAAGGCTGTAGAAACAGGAGGTTTATTGTCAGATTTGTAAATTAAGCTCCTAATTAAAGATTGCCTACAGCCGTACCACTGTGGCATCTGATCCGGTTAGATCTTGGAAGGTAATCAGGGTCGGGCCTGGTTAGTACTTGGATGGGAGACCACCTAGGAACACCAGGGGCTGTAAGCTTGGGAGACGGATCTGGCAACCCACTCCCAAAAATCAATCAGCCATTAAAAACCCTATGAACAGCAGAGAAGCACTGACAATAGCATTTCACCTGTTGTATGTAGGGTTGCTATGAGTCAGATACCAATTCGATGGCACCTAACAACAACTACAATTAAAGATTAAACCGTAAGTAAATGGCCTTTACTTTATTTCACACATGAGAAAACTGGGATTCAGAAAGTGAGTTGCCCAGAAGAACTAACACAAAAAATACAAGAGGATTCCTGGGGCTCATGACCCCTACGCTGGTTGGTCTGACCCACCAGCCACTGAGTCCTCTTAATTCCTTGTAAATTTAGCATCCGGATTTGATAAATCCTAGAGACCATAATGAAACCCGGACACATCATCAGGTGCTAACAGTCGAATGGTTTTCAAATGACATGGATACGAGTAGGTCCACAGTGCACCAAATCCCCCCAGAAGTGCTCTGTTAGGTCACAGCAAGATGAATCCTAACAGTAAGCACAACCGCATTTCCTTTCTCAGCATTAAGAGTTGACGTTCACATACTCCAAAGATGTTTCAGATTATCTCCCCAGGCTATCAGTACTGTCATTTTGACTGGCCAACAGTGGTACTTCTCACCAAATGACTCAGAAATGCATTCAAATGAAGCAAAACTACTTGCTTCTTAGGGCTGGGGTTTAGCATAGTTGGTACAGTGCTCGCTCTGCATGCTCTAAGGCCCTGGGATCAATCCCCAGCACCGTAAAAACAAGAGAAGAACCTGGCAGCCCACTTCCGAAAAACAATCAGCCTTTGAAAACCTTATGAATAGCAGAGAAGCACTGACATAGTGCCAGGTATGTCACAGTGTCGGGTGAGGTTTTGCTCTGCTGTACACAGGGTCCCTATGACTCAGATCCAACTGAGCAGCACCTAACAACAACAGCAACTTGCCTCTTAACTTTTTGGTTCAACATCAGACAACTGGTCCTTCAAATATTCCTAGAACCTCAAATCAGAGAAACTTTTGAGGTTAAATGGTGCAGCCTTCTAATGTACCTGGACTCAGAGAGTCTGGAAGATCTGGTTCAAATGCTTATGTCTATAAACAACTGGTGCATGGCCTTGAGAAAACTATGACCTCCCTGGAAGGCTTGGATTTCCCATGTGCAATGTGGAGGTAGTAACACTAGCACTTCAAAAGAGTGGTAGAGTTAAATAAGCACATGAACTTGAAGCACCTGGCACAATATCTGCTACAATATAAGCAGAAAAGAATAGTAAGCATTTGTGTCATTATGATGATTACTATGTCTGAAAGGATGGCCATTTGGCTTTTTCCAATTAATGGTTTTTTTCAGTGCTAGGGGTTGAACGCAGGCCCTGCATATGCTGGGCAAGTGCTCTACCACTGAGTCCATGCTAGGCCTTTTTCCCCCTTTCCTTCTTTTTTATTTTGGAGCAGAGTCTCACTAAGTTGCACAGGCTATCTCTGCCCTCAAATTCATGATCCTCCTGCCTCTTCCTCCCAAGAACCTGGGATTACATGGGTGCTGTTGTTGTTAGGTGCCATGCAGTTGTGTCCAACTCACAGTGACCTCCTAGGGTTTTCAATGGCTGATTCTTTCAGGATTGCCTAGGGAGTGGATTACCACATCCTTCTCCCTTTTTGGCGGTGCTGATAATCGAACCCTGGACCTCAGAGACTGCACAGTGGCGCTCTACCAACTGAGCCAAATCCCAACCCCAGATTATGTGGTACCCAGTTTAAATTGATTTTATTGCATCAAAACCAGACTGCAATAAAATTTGTTTATGTTAAGTACTTAGAACAGTTAGATGAGCTTTAACAAATGTAGACAATCTCATAAATACCACTATAGACAAAATATGAAACATTTTCTTGGTATTAATTTCTTTGGGGCCTTTTATGTTAATTCATTCCAGTACCTGCCACCAGACAACCACTAATCTGCTTTCCACCAATCTAGCACAGGTTTTCTCCATTCTGGAGTGTCATGTGTATGGAATACACAATATGTATTTTGTGTTTGCGGTCTTTTTCTCAACACATTGTAAGATCCTTACCTATTAGAGAGTATCAATAGTTTTTCCTTTTCTTCTTACTAAGTAATATTCCATCTAGTGGATATACCACAACTTGTTTATCCAAACATCTGGATTCTTCCAATTTGGGGCTGTTTCATGTAAACCTGCTTTGAACGTTTGTGTGAAGTCCTTTTATGAGTATATGTTTTCTTTTGGGTAAATCCCTGAGAGAAGAAATGCTGATGGATGACAAGTGAATGTACAACTTTATTAGAAATTGTCAAAGAGATCTTTTAAGTGGTTGTAGCTTTTTTTTTTCTCTGCAGTTCTTGAGTGTGGAACCGAGGGCCTCACATACACTTTATAAGTGCTAAGTTACACAGGCTACAGGCTGCCTCTCACCTCAAACTCCTGATCCTCTTGCATCAGCCTCTTGAGTCACTGGGATTACAGGCATGTGCCACTGAGCCCTGCTGTTTATGGCATTTTATACCATCATCAGCAAAGTGAAGAGTACCAGTTACTTACATCCTCACTGAAACTCAATATTGTCCATCTTTTTAAAATTTCAGTCATTTTAAAGAGTATATTAGTAATTTATGATGGTTTCAATTTGTATTTTCCTGGCAAAAAATTACATAGTGTATCTTTTCGGATGTTTATTTGTTATCTCTGTATCTCCTTTTGTGAAGTGTCTGTCCAAAACATTTACCCATTCCCAGGGATATCTTATTATTATTGAGCCATAAGAACTCTTTGTATATCTTTAATAGAAGTTCTTTACCAGATATATGTATTGAGATTATTTTATCTAACTCTGGCTCATCTAGTTTATTTTAAATATACTAAGGACATTATGCCTGCACCTGTACCACTGTGATGTTTAATCCCATCAGATCTCAGAAGCTAAGTAGGGTTAGGCCTGCTTAGTACTTGGAAAGGAGACCACTTAGGAACACCAAGTGGTGTAGACTTGGGAGAGGGACCATAAAACCCACTCCCAAAAAACAATCAGCCATTGAAAATTCTATGAATAGCAGAGAGCACTAACAATACTGTTTCACCTGTTATACATAGGGTTGCTATGAGTAAGACACTGACTTGACTCAACAGCACCTAACAACAATGACAAGGATATTATGGTCTCCTCTGAGGCAATTTTGAAGTTTAATAACATTATTTGTTAGGAAGCTTATGCAAGAGAAAAGACCATTTCTTCCTGCAGGGACTAGAAGACTGTTATTTGTAGACCATGTCTGGCATATAGCCTGATTTTATAAATAAAGTTTTATTGGAACACAGCCATACTCATTCCTTCACATAGTGACCATGCTTGCTTTTGTGCTCAATGGCAATGTTGAGTAACTGTAACAGAGACTGTATTGCTTCCAAAATCTAAAATATTTACTACATGCCACTTTACAGAAAAAGTTTGCCAACTGCTACTTTATAACATGGGCCTGTATGTTCTGATCCAACTTCTACATAATAGAAAAGAAGTCTCCTTCAAGGATCAGAAACAACTCCTATTCTCCAGGCTAAATAAATATCTTTCAAGTTTTTCTGGAATACATTTCAAAAATTGAACCCCATCTTGGCCACCCTTCAGTTTGTCAGTTGCCCTCACATTGCATGGCCAAAGTTATCGTAAAATTTCCTGGTAATCAAACAATTATGGAAAGTGAAAAAAATCACTTAGTTCTTTGATCTTGGACTTTACAGACTTTTCACATCATTGCATGGTTGGTTCCAATTAGGAATGTAGTCAGAGGTCTTAAGTTTATTCTCCTGAGAGATCTCTCCAATATTATTTACCTCTTCAGCTTACTCAACAAGTATATGTGAAGTGACTTCTGTGTTCAAGGCATGGCACTCATAGTTATTTGCACTTATCCCTGATAAATATTTTTATTTATGATTCACATGACAGCTTGTCATGAGTAGCATATCATAGGCTATTGTGATCTTCTCTTGTGAAACAAGCCACCCCAAATATAATGTATAAATACACAGTAATCCTCCACTTAGTTAATGACTACCTGATTTGAGCTGACATCAGCAGGGAAGGCTTACCTCGGCTCTAAGTGGCATTAATTGGAGTCCTCAGACATCTCCTCTCTCTCACTGTGGTCTTTCCATGTGGTCTCCTCAACACAGCAGCTTCAGAATAGCCACCCAACAATGCATTTTCCAGGAGAGTGCCAGACAGAAGCCATGTGACTGTTCCTAATTGAAATCTCAGAAGTTAGGTAAGGTCTTTCCTATGTCACTTTTCTTTTTCTTTGTCACGGAGGTCCTGCTCCATTTCAAAGGGCCAGTGGAATTGGACCCACTCTGGGTGGTTTTAAGCCTGTCACAACCACCATTGCTTTGATCGTACCAATGAGTCTAAACCCATGAGCTTAAGAAGTTCAGATCATCCACAGGCTGAATTGCGTTTTTCCCACCATCAGGACAGAATTTTAACACACATTTTCTTTTCTTTTTTTTTTTTAATTGGGAATTTTTAACATACAACTTAATGTGTTGCATCTGACATGCATTTCGTTGTGACATTTCCATATATGTGTTTCATTGTACATTGCACAGATAAATTTCCCCTTACCCTCTTGTACCCCTCCTCCCCCGCACCATCCACCAATGGCCTCTGTTCTACTTGCATGTCTTTTTGTGGGAATATTTTCCTATACCCTTGCATCCCAGTTATGATTTAAGTCCACACTTTTCTGTAGTGATCTATCTTTTTACATTGTCAGCAGTATTACATGAATAATCTAGCCCATTTGCATTATTGCCATTCTTTGGTATTATTGGTATTATTATAATTATTTCCCGAACTATTAAATTTGGGCTGTTTCCTTTGAGGTCGACCTCTTTCTCATTCTTTGCTCCTCCTTGTCCCTCCTCCCACTCCTGTCTTCTCCCATCATGGCTTCCTTTTGCTAGATCCCTCGCACATTTTCTTAATCATTTCTCTCAAGAAGTAAATGTGTACTTCTGAGTATCTCCTGTCTTGTGACAGCCACCTTTGGTGTCTGCTCACCGCTTCCCCTGAGCTCAGAATAATAGCTCCATTAGTCTTCTAACAAGGACACTAAGTACTCCACAGGCAATAAAAGAGGTTCTTCAGAGTTACCTTTGTCTAGGTAGGAAGCTGCGTGCTGGAGCTCAGCCTGGGAGGACTGTCGGTCCTGCTTTAAGATTTCATTAAACTCAAGGGGAAGGAAAGGTATTCCTGCCTTCCCTTAGGCTTCAGAGAGAAATTTGGCTGATGACACTGCGTATGAGAATTCTTCCTAATAGTAACTTCTGCCAAGAGATGCTCGTTGAGTATCTCTGGGGCCAGGAGAGTTTTACATCCTAAATTCATTTAAAGTAAACTAGGCTTTTAAGTTTTTAATTACTTATTTTTTTATTTTAAACTTAAATCTTATTATATTGTACAAGAAAAGATGGATGGGGCCTTGAACTGGCCCCCATCCCATAACTTAGAAGAAGCGGGTAGAGTGCTGAAGAGCACATGTGCTTTGAAATTAGTATCCCAGCTTGCAAGGTTATATAGTAAATTAATCCCACAAAAAGATATGCAATGTAGAAGAGAGGCCTTTGATGAGGGCGTAGAAGAAGGGGGAGGAGGTGCATAAGAGGGTAAGGGGGAAGTTATCTTTGCAATGTACAATGAAACAAATATATGGAAATGTCACAATGAATGCATGTCAGAATGCAACACATCAAGTTGTACATTAAAAATTTCCAATTGAAAAAAAGAGGAAATTAGTATCCCAGCTTCAGTGTTAGCCCAGCTTCAATGACATCATTATATGACTTCAGGAAAGCCTGGAACCTCTTTGTGCTGCAGAATCTTCGGGTGTCAAATTGTTGTTATTGTTGTTCTTGTTGTTGTTAGGCATTATTGAGACAGGTCCAACTCCTAGCCACCCTATGTCGGCTTTTCAATGGCTGATTGTTTCAGGATTCCTTCGGGAGTGGATTGCCATGTCTTTCTCCTACTTTTGCTCTGCTGAGGATCGAACCCAGGGCCTCAGAGTGCACAGAGCAGTGCTCTACCAACTGAGCTAAACCCCAGCCCTGACATGTCAAATAGGGAAAAGCAATTGAGAAATAGCCAGCAACATTCCAAGTGACTTTCCCTAAATCTGGATAGCAGAAATGCTTTGAGGATAATTCCTACCCTACATCCCCAAACAAGGAAAAAGAAAAAGAAAAACAGAGCAAATAGGAGGTAATATTACAAATTCTACTTCCTAGTTGCTCCACATAGCCTCTTTGATCCTTTATCATCTATAAAATGCAGGTGATATCTTTGTACTGCCCTATCTCCAGGAAGTTGGTCTGATTGAATGAGACAATGCTTGCGAAAGAGCACCATAAATCCTAAATAACTTCCGTGTTTGTCCATAGCTACATAAAAAAATAGGTCACTTGAATCGATCGGGTTCTAAGGTGCTGGTACTGAGAACACAGCAAGAGAGGGCAGAAGTGTGAACTCACCTGAGTTCTTACCCCTTGAACTGAACTTACAAGACGGTAAAGATTCCAATAGACTTCTGAGGCATCCAACTGTGTGATTACTATGCCTGTGTTCTAGGGGGCAGCAAAGAGGAAAGGAAAAAGGGGAAGGAAAACTGGGACTGAGTGAGGACCTGTTAAGAGGGACTGAAAGAGAGCGGACTGGAGAGAGAATCCAGTTGCCTGGGTTTGATACTGAACATAACACTTCTGAGCTGCTTCGCCTTGGCAAGATAAACTTTTGGGGCTTCCGTTTCTTCATCTGTAGAATATGGATAATGCAGGGTCCTCCTGACAGTTTTGAAGATTATATTAGCTACTGTAAATACATAGAACTGGCGTGCTTCCTATTAGTAAGCGCTCTGTCTGTGTTATATTCATTCATTCATTTATTCCAATCAAGTAACAAATACGTGTTAAGAGTTTGCACTGGGCCACGCCCTGTTCTGGGAACTGGACAAACCATTATGAGGAAAACAAACCTTTGTCCTCAAGGAGTTTGGATGGAGTTCTGTATCAGTCATGGGAGGACCATAGAAAGGAATATAAAGTATATCCATTCATACAAAGTACTACAGGTAAAAATAAGACAAGGTGGAGGTGATATGAGATTTAGAGATTTTAATTTTAGATGGCATGGCCAAGGCGACCTCCCTGCTCTAACGATTCTTTGAGTATGTAGGAAAAGGCGTGATGGGCTGCCCAAGTGGGTCTGCGATGGAATGGTACCCATTCTACCCTCCACCAGGAGCTCTGGCCAAATAGAGCTTCTTCATCACAAGTCATAACCCTTCTCACAAGGCAGCCTTCACCCATGACTCACCCACATTGATAGACAAAACCCTAACACTTGTCTTCAACTGGGACACTTCTGAAGGCCATGCCTGGGCTCCCTATGGGATCGCAGGAACCTCCATTAAATTGTATGGGAGTCCAACTTCTGCCCAATCCTCCTTCCCTGCCCCTTGTAGGTGTCCTTCCTGAGTTCACTGCCCCATTAGCTTCCTCCACACAAACCTCAGAGTTATAAACTCGTTCCTAGGAAATCTGATTTATGATTGAGGATGAGTAAATGATCCAAAATCTTTCAGCAGAGACCAGGGGAGCTAGGCTTTGTTTCTGGGGCTGCCTATATTCGTGGCCTTATGCACTTCTTCTATGGTTGTCAGCAACAGAGCATTCCAGCATTGATTAGAATGTGGCAGCAAGAAACTTTTGGATTTTTTGAACAACCAAAGGCATGGCAATGGATGTGGCTGTAGAGAAGAAAAAAAAAAGAAGAGATGTTAACTTCAGTAACAGAAGATCGTGAATTTCTTCTGTCAAAACCCAACCATGATGAAAACCCATGTCATATTTTGAAAAGAAATTTCTGGTACTCTTGAATTTGACTTATTTTTTTTGTTGTTTGCTGCAAATTCTTGGTGCCTCTGCAAAAGATGAATAATAGTCTTTTTATATAAACTTAAAAAAATTCTTTTCAAGTACATTCTACCTTTAGTTTTCTATCAAGCCTATTTTTGTATATTTTACAGTGGTATTTATATTTTGGAATGTAAAAAGACCTTTTGAGGTGCTCAGAAATGCAATCTTCTAATTTCAATCATATCTTTATTTTTACATTTGATGCTTTTAATATCTGACTTTGGCTTCCAACTGGACCCTGGAACCAAAAAGAGTTAGCATCACTGTAGTAGTATCTTATGAAAAGGGAAAATTCAGATACTATCTCTACGACTTAAAGGAAATTTTTTGTGCCTTGGTTTCTTCATCTGTAAAAATATGGCTGTTATCAAGGAAAGAAGAAGTAAGTCTAACTTCACATAAGTTTAAATAAGCACCGGCTATGTGTCAGAGCCCAGTCTAGTTTGCTAACTGCACTGCACAGCACCTTTATATGGAAAATTACCATCTTGGAATCACCTTAAAGTTACAAAAACTAAAATTCTGTACAAGTGACTTTCCACAATTTGCACAAGTGAGACTTAGAGTGAGTTCTTTCACCTAGACTGGCTATCTCTTAGTGTCATGCCCCAAAGCAAGAATTTATTTGTATAATCATTGGGAGAAGGACGTGTCAATCCACTCCCAAGGCAATCCCGAAACAATCAGCCATTGAAAACCCTATGAGGGTCGCTATGAGTCGGATACCGACTCATGGCACCTAACAACAACAACCACAACCATTGGTAATGCCACTCAGGGAATAAATATCCAGCTCTTACACCATCCTGCTCTTGCCTGCCAGGAGATGCAACATTGTGACTGTCAGGAAACTTGGACCAGATAAGTGGATTCTTTAGGCCCATCCGCAAGTCTATATAAAGGCACCACCTGCTTTGAAGGTAATTGGTAAAGACTCACATTTCTTTTGCTCTCCCTGAGTCACTTAGGCTTCTACTGTGATATCAACAGCAGTGGCTGACATCTACATTACCAGAGCTGACAGACAAAAATGACAAAATTTCTAGTTGCACAGTAGTTTTTAGACAAGTTCCAGCCTCCACTAGAACCAGTGAAAACATGGCAAGTTCTGGGGAAGGAGTGATTGACAGAGAGGCCAAATAATGTCTCTACTAAATATTAATGATTGAATTTTCCTGAGGCAGTGTTGGCCTCTTTTCAAGTCAGAATCTTGGAAGGACATCCAAGCCAGAGATGGAAACCTTGTAAGATATCAAAGCTAAAGTTATTTAGCCTCCAAATGAAGTCAATTAAAATTTATGGATTCAACATCATTTTACCAAGCAGCAATACAAAGCATGCTATTGAAATATAACTTTTGATTCCTACATTATTTGAGTAATGTGTCCTCAGGCACTTAACCTCTCCAAGCCTCAATTTCTTATCTGCTAAGTGGGAATATATATGGCAGTTCATTTCCCATTAGGGAAGGAATGGTCCTTTGGCTTCCAGATGTTATTTACTAAGCTGCCTCGAAAACTTAATATTGGATATTGGCTGCCGAATGAAAAAATTCTAATTGTGTTTCCTCCTCATGCTTAACGGACTTTGAAAGTTCCCCATTGCCCACTACATCTACTTGAACTTGGTCCCAAACTCCACTTGTTGTTATGTGCTGTGGAGTCCAACTCATAGCGACCCTATGTACAGCAGATCCAAACACTTCTCTATTCTGTGCCAGGCACATGATCTTATTTATGTTTAAGCCCTTTGTTGCAGACACTGTGTCGATCCATCTGGTGGAGGGTTTTCCTTTTTTTCGTTGACCTGCCACTCTCCCAAACATGGTGTCTTTCTCCAGGGATTGATCTCTCCTGGCTACACGTCTGAAATATGTCTGGCACAGTCTGGCCATTCTTGCTTCCTAGGACATCCCTTTTCCACTAAAGCCAAAGATGCTGAGACCAATCAACTTTCATTTTGCCTCCTCTGAAGAATGGTCCTCTCCTTGGCTTCTGTCTGTCTGGTGAAATCAAGTTCATAATATAAAGTCCACCTAAACGTGATCTAAGAGAAGATTTCTCTGCCCCTCTCTGATCCCCCTTTGTGCCCCATGGCACTTTGCCCTTTCTGGTTACCCAGATCAAAAGGTTCTGCCTATGCTCGAGTTACCCCACGGGACCAGCAGAATCATGATCCAGCAACCCAGGTATCCTGGTTCTTCTTCCTATTCTCTTTTCATACATGCTTCTGTTTTTTAAAAAATGAATTATTCTGGGAGTTGTGGGATATGATGATGAATACCCGAGACAGTCAACCATGTTTAGCAAAGCTAATCTACACAGTCATTCTAATAAAATTGTGAAAATGCAATTGACTATACCACATGGCTCACTCAAGGCTGGCTCTGTCTCCTCAGATAAGGCAAAGAGAGCTGAGTCCAGAGCTCACCCAGATAATAAATAAGGACAAAAATGAACTACAGGGCTGTAATTACATCAGTGATCTCTGACCATGACAGAGACATCCAAGGCAGGCCTCTATGGTCACAGAAATGACCATCTCTGTGAAACCATTAGCCCTTGCAGTGTTTGACTTTGATCCTAACAGTAACAAGACTCACAAGATGAGGCCACGAACTGCAATCACAGAGTGGGCTTGTGTAACATAGCGATCTGAAAATGAAGAACACACATAAAGTCAATGAAAGCAAATGAATCTCACTGCAGTAGTGCCTCAGGTCCACAACCTCAAAACAGAATCTCATCTCCTGCAATTGGAAAATATTCCTCTATGTGAAACGTGGAGCCCTTCAAGATGTTTATAAGCCATAGGAAGAAAGCTTTTGCCGCTGAGTCTGATCAGTCATAAATTTTCATCAGGAATGGGATGCCAAGAAGATCTGTAGGATGTCAGAAAGTGGAAGCAAAGTGGTAGGTCGGCCTCAACATGGTGGAATGACTCCACATTGTACAACAGTTATCTTGATGGACATTTTAAAACCTCATACGTGTTTTCAAGTTAGCTCCATAATTGTCCCCATTCACACAGGAGGAAAAATGAGGCGCAAAGGTCTTGCATGAGTTCCCCAAAGTCATGCCAAGTAGAGATTCAGGATCAGAAACAGTCTCCACTCCAAAGCTTTTCCCACTCTACTGAACATCCCCTCTACACAGGGGGTTTCATGCACCATCAAATAGAGAAAGAGAAAATCAGAAACAGTGAGACTCTGTAAAAAGGAAACGGAAAGTTCTACTTTCCAATGGAGACTCTTGCTATTCCTAAAATCATCGGGCAGCAATAGTTATAATATCAAAGCTAGACTATGCTTTCCTACCTACACTTTATGTCTTCATTCTTCATGAACTGTATGTTACTAGGGATAGAAGATAATACATTTTGATCTGCATGAAATTTGGCTTCAGAGAGACTTGGATTCAAATATCAGCTCTGCTACTTACTAGCTGTCTGACTAAGAGCAAATTGTGTAATCCCTTTGACCTGAAGTAGTTATGTTTTTTGTTTGTTTTCTGGTTTTTTTTTTATTATGAACATAGGGATTATAATAGATTTCTCACCAAAATAAGGCAAGGAGTAAACAAAACTGCAAGTGAAAAGTGCTTAACAAAATGTGAGCCTGGCACATACTAGGTCCTCAAAGTATGAAAGTATATTAGGAAATAAATTCCCTCACAATGTCTCAGGTGCTAAAGGTGAGGAAGTCACCCACAAGTTCTATCAAAAAGAGACTTCATTCACTCTGTGCCCCGCCACCGCACACCCTGAGTGCTACTCTTTGCTTGGTAACCTATGCTTTGTGAAAAGGCGTACATCCATGATTAGGTAATCAAATCATTGTCTTCAGGTCTGTGCTACTGGGCCAGGAACTAAATCAGTTTTCTTATCCACTAGCAAAAGATAAAAGACTCCTTTGCCTTATTAATGGAGCTGCTGACTTGTCAGTTCAAAAGCAATGTAGCCAAGCACCTGAAATTAGCCCCAATAGTTGATAATGCTCCAGGTCAGTTCCAATTTCCCGAGCACCTACTAAGTGCAGTTTCTTTCTGTTCGTCTGTTCACATTACCACATTCAAGCCTTCTAAACAGCATGAATAAACTCTGGAAAAGTAAGAATGTTTCCATTTTGCAAGTGAGGAAACTGAGGCTCCAAGTTACCTAAGGTTGCTTCCCTACTGATGTAAGGGACCAGGATTCCAAGCCCAATATTCTTTGCCCCTCAGCTAAGACAAGGGCACAGTAGCCCATGCCTCCCGAGTCCACCATGATGTCAGCACCCAATAGAAAGTGCCCAAGCAGTGTGCGAGGGCCACAGGGAGCAGGAGGTACCCAGAGCACTGACTCACTGACCAGGGAAATCCACAGCGGGCCCCACACTCTGACTCTCCTCTTGTGAGAGAGAGCATCACCTCACACGGTTTAGATTTAAGTCAGTATCTGTTACCAAGGGGCCTGATTCATTTCACGATTTCACATGTGTGTTCTGCTCTCCAGAAAGCCAGTTGGAAAGGCAACCTTTCTAAAAGCCTATTTTTTAAAATCATTTCTGCAAAGAGAAAATCTTTGTTTGCATTCTCCCAATATTTACAGCACTGTGTCCAGTTGTAGGGATAGAGAAACCAGCCAGCCACACTCCATCTCTGCCCTTGAGTAGCTGATAATCTACTGAACAGAACAGAGATGCACAGCAAACTGCACTCGTTACACAATCCGAATCAGATGGCTGCCACAAAGGAGAAGTCTAGAATGCAACACGTGGGTGTATCAGGGGGCATACCCCCATTGCAGGGGTCAACAAGGACATCCCTGAGAGCGATATTTAAGGAGAAAGCGGAAGGATGAGGACAAGTTAGCAATTGAATGGAGGGGTGAGATACTCCTCCCTGAGCAAACAGCACTTTCAAAGTCCTCAGACAGGAAGGAGACTGTCACACTGAGGAACTGAAAGAAGGCCAGAGTGGCTAAAGCATAGAGACGCAAAGTGGAAGGGGCCTGAGGACCAGGACAACAGGGGACAGCATTGCTTTCAAAAGCAGGAACCAGAGATGGCCCCTATCACCATGAATGCCCACTCTGGTGACACTACTTCCCCAAGCTAAACCTGAGCCAATGAGAAGTTCAGTTGATTAACTTGTCTTTCTCTTTCTCTTCCTTGGCTGTCTTCTTTTTCTTCCTGGGCATCATTTTACTTTCTGAGTATGGGAGGAGGAAGAGAGAGAAAGAATTTCCTAAGAAACTATATGGATAGCCCAGCCTAATGCACTTGTGTCTACAAGAAAACGGAGTAACTAGGAGCAAACCAATGACTTTGGGGTTGGTGATTGTGTTTTTCTTCTACAAAACAAGAAGGTTGAAAAGTCTCAGATCACTTATGGGAGCAAACAAGGTAATGGATGCAAATCTACCAGGCACCGTGCCTGGTACTGTGTCAAACTCCATCCTCTTTCCTCTCCAGGTGAGATGGGAAATAGGAAAGGTGTATCAGTCAGGCCAGGCTAGCTGCTGTAACAAACAAGCCCCTTCATAGTGGGTCAAACATGATAGAAGTTTATTCCTTCCTGCTGTGAAGTCTAAAGTGGCTGTTCCTATTTTGTGGCCAGCTCGTGTCCTCTCTGCAGTCTGGGGACCAGACTCCTCTCTCAAGCCTCTGCCATGTTCTTCCCCAACAGACTGGCAGAAAGGATAAACATGCCCAGAGTACGCATAGTCTGGACCTAAAAGTGGAGGTACCATTTCTCTTACAAGGGCTCAATCTCATGATCACACCTAACTGCAGAGAAATAAAGTCCCTATACTGGAATAACCAAGGAGGAGAAGCAGGTGTAAGGGACTAGCGAGCAATCTTGGCCACCACACAAAGATGAAAGATCTTTGTCATTAACTCAGCTTAAATAGATCAGTTTATCTAAAAACAGATGTAACACGTCTGTCTGCAATGCCTCATATTAGGTACAGGTGTGACAAAGGCAATACATTAGAGAGTTTTCGTCTGCTCAATCCAGAAGTTCCTAAGAACGGAACAAGAACCCGACTCCTCTCTCTCTCTTATTCATCTCCCACAATGATCCAGCCACAGGTTTTCCTGGTTTTTATTCTAAAAAAATATGTGCAAGCCCTTCCAGTTCTATGGTTAGGGTCACTGCCCTCTCTCTTCTCTCACCTGAGCTGTGGTAAGTTTCCTTATATCACCTGCAGCCAGACTGGCTCCCATCTCACCCATCCCATTCCCCTTTCCCACCCCAGCTCTCCAATGCAAATCCCCCAATGCAGTGGACATTGGTCTGCTTCAAATCCTATTTGGCTCATCACCGCCTGCTTGATGAAGTCCAAACCCCTTCAGTCCCCAGCTTCCAGGAGCTGGCCCTGCCTGTCATGCAGCCTCATCCTCTGTGCTCCAGCACGTGGTACTCCAGCAACACAAATTTACTTACTGTTTCCTACACTTAGAGCCACATGCTGTTCCTCTCCTCCCTGCAGCCTCAGCTCTGACTGACTCTCTACTGCCCTGCATCCCCGACTCCTGGAAGCCTCTTCTCATCCTCACGTTGCTCCACTGCTCATTATTTTGCAATATCCTTATATTCTCAGGACACCATGTGCATAAATTTATTACCAAACTATCAATGTAGTAGGCTCCTTTTTATTTCATCCATCCATTTCTCCCTGAAACTCCTGGCAGGTAGACAAGATTGAAGGCATTGAACATCACTCTAGGAGCTTGGAGATTTGTCCTGTTCTTTAAGAGGAATTACTGAGGATTTTTGGTAGAGGGGATGACATAATATAGTCAATACTTTAAGAAGATACATTTCAAGGAAGACTATAAAGTGAATTCTGGAAAGGACTGACTGCATGTAAAACAACTGGAATAGAAAAGGCACCAGAGTGAAATTGCTCTAGAGCCAGAGTCTCAGGATTTGGATTCCGCTCCTGTGAAATGTTAGCTGTATAATCCAATCACACCACCTCCAGGAGCCTTGTTTTGTTTGTGAACAAAATTGAAATAATAAATCACTCTGGACCACTTACCAGGTCAATGTAAAGACATTGCAAAATATTAAATGGTACTATGCTTTATAAATTCCAGGGTTATTAGTAAGGCTGATAGTTAAAATCCAAGTAGATCCAGAATACGACAGTCTCATCATAACGTCCTTGCCCAGCTGAGTTCTGCCTGAAGTTGAGTTCCAGAAGTCCCTGATATTCCTGTGTGAAATGTGAGTTTAAGATTAGCCCTGTTTGCCTGTCACCTGAAAGCTCACCTCCAGCATGTGAAAGGTTGTCAGGCAGAAGGATGGGATTAACTCCACCGGATTCTGTGGCAGTTACCAGGAAACAAATATTGGCTCAACATAAGGAAAAATGCCTGCAGCTATAGCCCTGAGGCATCCAATCCCATCAGATCTCGGAAGCTAAGCAGGGTCGGGCCTGGTTAGTACCTGGATGGGAGACTGCCTGGGAATACCAGAAGCTGTAGGCTTGGGAGAAGGACCTGGCAACCCCCTCCCCAAAATCAATCTGCCATTGAAAACCCTATGAACAGCAGAGAAGCACTGACAATAGTGTTTCCCCTGCTGTACAGAGGGTTGCTATGAGTCGGATACCGACTCGACGGCATCTAACAACAACAACGACATAAGGAAAAACTTCCAAACTGTCAGAGCTACCCAAAAGCTGCCTAGGGCTGGGCATGGGGGTGTGCTGCAATCTCCATAAGGATGGCAATGATGAAGCCAGAGCTAGAAGCCTACAGCTATAGATTCCATACATCACAAAGGTTTGGACTGGTTGGTTCCAAATCTTCCCTCTGATTATAAAATGCAATTGTCCATTGCCCCTCAGGTATACCCCTATCATTGTACATGCTGCTCAGATTATAATTAGCAGTTGTGACATGAAATAGTGGATTTATGTGTTGTCGTAGTCTGTTTGGTGCTACTATAACAGAATACCTGATCTTGGGAAAGTTATAAGGAAATTTATGTAGCTCATGATGCTGACAGCAGAAATGTCCAAACATGATGATGCAGATATCATCGAGAGGGCCCCTTGCCTGCAGCACAATGTGGCAGAGAAATGGAAAGGGAACTAGACAAGAGTAAGGGAGTGGTCACAGGGAAAGACAGAGATTAAGGTATTCAGGGGCCAAGATTGCTCTTCTGGTAACAACTTGCTTTTTCAGGAACTAACCCGGGATCCATGAGAATTACATTAATCTCTTCTGAGAGTTAATCACCTTCCACTGGGCTCTGCTTCTTAAAGATTCCACCACCTCTTGATTCACCTCACTGCAAACCAAGATTCCCCTACCCAAGCCTTTGGGGAACGCCCTCCAAACATATGCAGACCATAGCAAGAACCTTTTTTTTCCACCGGATGAGGATCTGATGGCAGAGACCGTGTCTCCTTCAGCTTGAGATCTTCAGAGCCCTGTACAGCCTCTGGCACATAATAAACCCTTAGAAATTGGTGGGATGAATGGATGGATAAATGAATAGCTCTCTGATTGTTTGGATGACATTGACACCCAATGGACAGCGGCACCTTGAAGTTTGGGCTAGGATGAATCCTTTCATGGTGGGCTTTGAGTGTGAAGATAAGGATCTGGATCCAACGTCATCTGGATCTGTGCTCTTGGCTGGGAATTCATGAACTCAGTTTGGTCACTGCTGATCCCACACAGCCCATTATAATCCTGGAAATAGCCACATCTCCAGTTTACAAAGAAGGAGACTGGGGGGCTCGGAGAGGGTTTGTGACCTGCTTGATGTTGAAAGTTCAGTATCAGATCAGAGTCTTCCTGCCATACTGTCCTACTTCTTGGCTCAGGTGGTCCCACAGTGCTGGCTTCATTTCAGAGAACAAGGCTCCTCTGATGTGTGTTTCTATCACAGAGATGCTTGGGATATGGGCTTATCCTGCCCATTAACAGTTCCCTTCCCTGAATCTGGCAGTCAGATAGGAGAGGCAAAGAGAGCAATGCCCAGACAGCCTTCTGATCCTTTAAAAAAAACTCTCAGTTTGATGAAAAGGTGCATGCATTATATGCCAAAGTGCACCTGACCTCACAAACTTACCAGCCTCCCATTGCTCCCAGCCACCACCCTCTCTCAGCCAAATCTCCTTACCTTCAAATATATTTTTATGTAGTAGAACATCAGGAAATCTCCCAGACCCTCTATTCTAGACCTTATATTTTTCGAGTGTTGACAACTTAATACATGTCCACACTTCCTTTTATGGGAAAAGATAAGACCCCGATGGTAATCAGAGCACCGGGGTTGGAAATACCACATTCCTACATGTAAATATTTGACTAAGCTTTCTCCAGGCCATGCATCATTGTACCGAGCCCCTAGAAAGGCTTCGGGTCCACAGATCAGCCAATATGATAGCCTGGTAATGAATTATGAGAGGGTTTGCTTAAAAACCAAGGCCCAGCACTATATTCAGTAGTGGACCCTGTGCTGCATGACCAAAAGGAAGTCAAGGACAGAGGCTTGGTCTCCTCTAGGATGGAGTTCTGTCCTTTAGAGAACTCCTCTCTTAGAAAGGGGACCTGTCCAGGTGGCATCAGAAGAAAATGGTGAGCTGAGTACAGTGCCCCACATCAGTAATCCCAGCACTCGGGAGGCTGGGGCATAAGGATCATGAGTTTGAGGCCAGCCTGGACTGCATAGTGAGATCCTATCAAGAGACAGAGCCAGACAGACAGAGAGAGACACAGAGAGAGAAAGAGAGGAAGAAGAAAGAGGAGGAGAGAAGCAAAATGTCAAGTACTAGGCAGCTAAATTATTTTCATATTTTTTATAAAGTGAAAAATCAAGAGCAATCTCAAGGTCAGTAAGGAATAATTTAGACCCAAAATGCAGTGAGAGAACAATAATAAAAGTACTGCTAATAATCTAATAATTACTAACATTTAGGGAGTACCGCCAATGTGCCAGTAACTATTGCAGGTTTGTTTCACATTTCACATCATTTTACCACACAAGATTCTCTTAAGGTCTCTTAAGGTGTTTATTAGTGCATTTTACAAGTGCAGAAACTGAGGCAGACAGAGGGTGCACAACTTACCTAGGGTTTCACAGTAAGCAAGTGGAGGACAAAACTATGCAGCCACTAGAAACGATACTATTAACGAATAATTGTTAACTGAAAAATATTTTCATGATATATGATTAAACAGAAAATGCAGATCCTCAACTTGTGTGGTTCCACCTTTGTTTTAACTAAAAGCATGGGAGAGTCACTGCACACACATTGTTGTTGTTAGGTAGGTGCCGTCAAGTCTGGTCTGACTTATAACAACCCTGTGTACAACAGAACACTCCCCAATACTGTGCCGTGCCCAACACTATATCAGTGCTTCTCTGCTACTCATAGGTTTTTCAATGGATGATTGTTTTGAGATTGTTTTGGGGAATGGGCTGCCAGGTCCTTCTCCCATTTTTGCAGTGCTGGGGATTGAACCTAGGGCCTCAGAGTGCACAGAGCAGCACTCTACCAACTGAGCTAAACCCTAGCCTACACACACATGAGTTGGTTGTTGTTGGTGTTTTTGTTAGGTGCCATCTAGGTTGGCAATTATGAAATAACAAAAACAAAGTCACTGTTGGCAAGAATGTAGACACACTGGAACTGTTGGTGGGAATGTGAAATGGTACAGCTTCTGTGGAGAACAGCATTTCATATTTCTTCAGAAATACGAAACTAGAATTACCATATGATCTAGTACCCCCACATCTCAGTATGTTGTTGTTGTTATATATATATATATATATATATATATATATATATGCAAAAAATAGAAAGTTATGAAGAAGACATTTACACAGTCATATAAAAATGCAATTATTCACAAGAGCCAAAAAGTGGAAGTAACTCCACTGTCCTTAAGTAAAAGAATGGACAAACTAAATGTGGTGTATGCTCACAACAGAATATTATTCAGCCTTAAAAAGGGAGGGAATTCTGACACAAGCTACAACATAGATAAACCCTGACAACAGTATGATAATTGAAATAAGGCAATAACAAAAAATAGAAGGGTGGTATTATTCCTTGTGTATGAGACGTCTAGAATAGTCAGATTCATAGAGACAGAAAGTAGAATGGCCGGCGCCAGGGCCTGGAGGGGGCAGGGAATAGGAAACTGGTATACAGTGGGTACAGGCTTTCAGTTCTGCAAGATGAAAAGAGTTCTGCAGTTTGTTTGCCCAGCAATGTGACTTAAGTTGGCTTAAACCTGTTGAACTGTACACTTTAAAGTGGTTAAAATGAGAAGGAAGGAGGGAAGGGAGGACAAGAGGAAGGGGAGAAGATAAAAAGAAAAGGAAAAAGAAAAAGAGAATAAAATAGAGTTACAATGTGTTATGGTGTGAATATGAACTGTCCCCCACAGGCTCATGTGTTGAGGGCTGGGTCCCCAGCTGGTGGTGCTATCTGGGGGGTTTGGAAAGTACTAGAACTTTAGGAGGTGGAGCCTGGCTAAAGGAAGTAGATCTTGGGTCCATGACTTTGGGGCTTCTCTCTTTCTCCTCTTCTCTCTTCTCTTCTCTTCTCTTCTCTTCCCTTCTTTCTCTCTTCCTCTCTTCTCCTCCTCTCTCTCTCTCTCAATCTCTCTCTCTCTCTCTCCCTCTCTGTCTCTCCCCCTCTCTGTCTCTCCCCCTCTCTGTCTCTCCTCTCTCTCTCCCTTTCCTGGCTACATGAGGTAAACAGTTCCTGCTGTATGCTCCTCCCACCATGATTTTTTGCTTCACCTCAGGCCCAAAGGTCTGCAGCCATAGCACCCTGGCATCCTATCCTGCCTGATCTCAGAAGCTAAGCAGGGTTGGCCTGGTTAGTCCTTGGATGAGAGCCGTCCTGGGAATACCAGGTGCTGCAGCATAGGGAGAAGGACCTGGCAACCCACTCCTGAAACAATCTGCCATTGAAAAAACACTATGAATAACAAAGAAGCACTGAAAATAGTGCCAGCCACAGCACCGTGTCAGGGAGTGTTTCCATGCCTGCAGCCATACCACTATGGCGTCTGATCCCATCAGATCTCAGAAGCTAAGTAGGGTCAAGCCTGGTTAGTACTTGAATAGGAAACTGCCTGGGAACACCAGATATTGCAGGCTTGGGAGAAGGACCTGGCAACCCACCCCCAATAAACAATCCACCATTGAAAACCCTATGAATAGCAGAGAAACACTGACAATAGTGTTTCACCTATTGTACATAGGGTCACTATGGGTAGGACACCGTCTCAACAGCACCTAACAACAACAGGCCCAAAGCAATAGATCCAACCAACCCTGGACTGAAACTTCTGAAATCATGAGCCCAAATAAATCCCTCTCCTTCTAAACTGTTTCTTTCAGCTATTTGTTATAGAAATGAAAAACTAACACAAGTATGCGCAGGAAAAAGTCCGAAGGGATATAGCCTAGTGAGTTGACAGTAATTTGCATTGGGTCATGGTTGTAGAGATAAATGCTTTCTAACTTACCTACCTTTTCTAATTTTTCGATAAGGAACATGAATTGCACTTGTAATAACATTTTTAAAAAGAAATCTTGGAGAAGGAGGGAGGGAAAGTGGGGGAGAGTGAAAGCTGGAGTAGAGCAAAAGGAATCTGTAGAAGCCCTGCAGAGACCAAGAGTACCAGCCATGGCTTTTGCAGTGAAGCTCCCAACCAGGCCAGCTCTGCCCTCTCCTAAAATTACATCCTGAGCTCCATGCTCAGCCATCAGGATTGGGAGGCTTACAAGAGCCCAAACAACCAAAAATAAGGGTGTTCATTCACATTAAAGAGAGGAGGTAGAAGAGATGTTGTTGTTGTTGTTAGGTGCCATCAAGTCGTGTCTGACTCATAGCGACCTTCATAGGGTTTTCAATGGCTGATTGTTTCGGGATTGCCTCGGGAGTGGGTTGCCATGTTCTTCTCCCATTTTTGTGGTGCTGGGAATCAAACTCGGGACCTCAGAGACTGCAGCACAGCGCTCTACCAACTGAGCTAAATCCCAGCCTGGGGTAGAAGAGAGAGCCAGAATTGTAACTCTAGGTGGAATATGCATTCCATGGATGACCATCTACAAAAGAATCCTGAAGTCCTCCTGTCTGAGTGCTAATCCTGGAAGGTGGAGAAAGCGGAGTGAAGGAGACCTGTGGGTGGAAGAGTCTCATTTCTGGCCCACTTCTAATTAAGACTCAGAATTTAAACTTCAGAACTTAAAGTGCCCTTAAGATGCATTCAGCCTACATATCTTGTTCAACGAAAGAACTTGAGATCTACACAGGTGATGTGGCTTGTTTAAGGTACCATAACCAGTTTTGTAGTTGTTGTTGTTATGTCGTTAGGAGCAAGCCATCGAGTCAGTGTCCGACTCATAGAGACCCTATGTACAGCAGTTGAAACACTATTGTCAGTGCTTCTCTGCTGTTCATAGGGTTTTCAATAGCAGATTGATTTTTGGGAGTGGATTGCCATGTCCTTCTCCTAAGCCTACAGGATCTGGTGTTCCCAGGCGGTCTCCCATCCAAGTACTAACCAGGCCGGACCCTGCTTAGCTTCCAAGATCTGACCGGATCAGATGCCGCAGGGCTACGGCTGCAGGTAGTTTTGTGGTAGATACTGCCTAATACCCCAAGTATCTTGAATATGCCTTTCTTATCACCCACACATCGATGTATGGATGTTTTTATTCATTCATCTTCATTCATATTTATTGAACATCAGATTCACAGCTTCTCTAAAGGAGGTACCTTCCATCACTCGCTCCACACAAGACTCCATGAAGAGGTTTTTTTACAGAGAGTGTGCAATGGAGTAGAAACATCAAGTGCAAGCATGTTTTCCCTCGTTTTCACTCCTCTTCTTTATCACTCCATTTGGTTATTGCTCATTCTTTACTCCACTCTGCAAAATGTTACTTCATTAAAAATTTTTAAAAGTTACAAAAAAAAAAAAAAAAAAAAAAAAACCACTGTGGGAAAAGCCTCATAGAGATGGAGTGCTGGGGAGCAGAATCTTCATTGTAAGCCCTGTTTCTTAAGTAGGTTCTTACAATTAAGGATTGGCTGTTTGCCTTGGCCAAGCTCGACTTGTTGAGCCTTTGTGCAGGTATCATGGAGAGTATCTGGCAGTCTTAAGCTAGTCATTGTAAGAGGTTAGAAGTGCAAGAGGTCAGAGTTCTGGTCAAATTGTAAATCAACCAATTCCAGCCATGTGATGTTTGAGGATTATTGAACCTCCCCATGCCTCAGTTTCTCCTTCTTTGAGATTCATAATACCTGCATTGCATGTGTATCTTAATACATAGATAACTCTTATCACAGAGACTGCGAAGTTGTAGGGGTTGAATAAATGCTAACTTTTTCCTCCATTTGTACACAGTTTTTCCAGTAAAAAGATGCTTGAACTTTCACACCAGCTATGACTTTTTTTTCTTTTTTCAAGATTAACTTGTAAGGTCAAGGAACAAAGATAAATGAGGACAGACTCTTTTTCAGATTTGGATAAGGAAATAGGTTAGCCAAGCTGAGCTAGTTTAGTGCAGAAAAATGGCGAACTATAGTCTGTGGGCCAAATTTTTGTAAATAAAACTTTATTTACAAACTTTTTGTAAATAAAGTTTTACAACTTACATTGACTTTGTTTGCCAAAAGAAGAGCAAATTAATAAAGTTATAAAATTATTTATTCTTGTTTTGTAAATAAAGTTTTATTGCAACACAGCCACAGTCATCATCATCTACTATCTATGGCTAATTTGTATACAATGGCAGAATAGAGTAGATGGGACAGAAACTATATGGCTTATAAAGCTAAAAATATTTACTATCTGCCTCTTTACAGATAAAGTTTGCCAATGCCTAGTTTATGGTATATGTGGTGTTTGATCAAGGCAAAGTTGACCTCTGCCATTTTCCTTTGCAGATCTCTGTGATGATGAGGTGTCAATTGCCAGGACAACTGAAAGAAGGTGGTCCCTATGCTATACAGCTCCAGCAGCTGGGGATCACCTATGACCAAAGTCCTCCCACCTCCCGTTATACTAGTGATTGGTGTCAAGTTTCACAAAACCAGAATGTGGTTGTCAAGTGGCAGGCAGTGGGGAAACATAATTGGTTCTCCACTGGTAGATAAATGTTAAATCCTAAACGCAGAAAAAAGACCAATGAGTCTCAGAGTCATAATGTATCTGAGTGGTTAACCCTGTGGTACTAAAATGACTCATCAGAGTCCCTGACTCTACTACTACCGGTTTCATTTATTTTCAGTCCTCATTCGTTGTGCTCCTGCGACCAGAGTTGCTGAGAAGCAGCTCCTGCCTGGCTCAGCTGCACAGCTCTTCAGTGGCTTCAAGGCCTCTCTCTGTGTTTTGTTTGGTATTTATTTATTTATTTATTTATTATTTGTTTATTTATTTATTTACTGAGATCTAATCCAAGACCTTGTACATGCTAGGCGAGCAATCCACTACTGAGCTACAGCCCCCACCATTGATTTTTTTAAGCAAAGACTTGCTATGTGGCTCAGACTGGCCCAAAACTTGTGATCCTCCTGCCTCAGCCTCCCAAGATTACAGGCACGTGTCGCCACACCTGACACATTTGTTCTTCTTTCTCACCCCCCTCTCTCTCTCTTTATTTTCCTCCTCGCTTCTTTCTTCCTTCTTTTCTTTCTAGAGGTTTTGGTTTGTCTCAGCAGCTGAAGAAACTGAAAGTTTCTGCTTTACTCCACAGTCTGTGGACCTAGCTTTTAAACTATTGGTTTGGACGATAGCAGAAAAAAATGTGCTAAACAATTATCAAGAACAGAGAACAGAGCTCTTAATTCAGCCTGTGTATGTGTTTGTGCAAGCATCTATATTAAAGTCTTTCAGATGATTAATTTATGACTTTAGTTAACTATTATCTTAGATTATAAAAAATACTTGACACCATATATGTGTGACTTAAACATACATCTGAGAGCAGAAGGTGATATATGTCTAAACTACAGCTAAATGTTATACCAAAGTTACAATTCATTTCTCCTTCTTTAAGACTGGTAGTACTGGTCTTGTGGGTGTTCATCAACCAAAAATTGCAAGCCAAAGGCAATTAGGATAATGGGGCTAAAATGACAGCCAATATTAGGGTCTTTGTCTCCAGTCAGCCAAAATCCAGGGAATGAAGGAATCTCTCAAAAAGCCTCTATGACTCCAATATGTCACCTGACCTCTTGATCACAGAGACTGACCACAGAGATCCTAGAGGTTGGCTCTAACTGGTGCACATTCTGCAAAGAGGAGAGTCATTTCAGAGGCCAAGGTGCCCCCAATTGTTCCGGAGGCAAGCCGCACACAGTCGGCAAGACCCTGGCTCCTCCTAACAGATGATACAACTAGTAGAGAAAAAACCAAAAAGGCCCTCCTAGGTCCCCAAAAGTAATCCCTAAGTAGACTCAAATGGCCCTAACAAGTTAAAACAAAAAGATTAATTTTTGCCCTCCTACACCAAACAGGAAGGTATAATCAAAAATGGAATCATTGGTAATACCACAAAACAAAAGCAGTCAAACTAGATCTAAAATAAACCCTGCATAGTGTTTCAAATAGAATAGAAAGACACCAGGCTCTGCATATTTCAAGCAGAAACAGCTTCAACCCAGGAAACTAGCAGAGCAACAGTGTGGGCAGAAGGCATGTTGGTGGAAAAGTCTGGAAGGACTGCAATCCAGGAAGCAGTGAGGAAGTGGGCAAGTCTCACCAGGATGGGCAAAAGGAAGCCACTGGCAACATCCGCATCTCTTGTCATCTCCTCTGAAAGCTGAGGCCGAAAATAAGGACTTCTCCATGGTTTTCGAATGATAATCTAGGGAGTGTGGTCCCCAAATTAGCCTTTCCTTTTCAGGCAAGAATGTAGAAGGAAGAAGAGGATGCTGTGGAGATGATAACCTAGCATAATGAGAGATCAGGGAAGACTTCCTAAAGAATGTGGTCCCAGAGACTGTTTTGAAAACTCATGGTTGTCCAAGCCCTGACTTGGTCAGTGATTCATCAAAGAAGTTTCCTTTCTAGACTGTAAGAACCCAAATTAGGGAAGTGTACCATTCCCGAGAAGTGCTGATCTTATGCAACCAAATGAAGAGAGAGTTATAAATAGCCTGATTTGTTTCCTTCCTCGGGGAAGAGAGTTAGGAGTTACAATTATTAAAGCAAAGAACAATAACCTTTCTCATTGGAAACGTAAGTAAGGAAGGGATTTTTCTCCCAAGGCAGTTTGGCTTGTTCTGCCAAGAGTTTGTGCAAGGATGAGAAAATCTGCTAGCTACAATGGTTGTGGGCTGGGATTTAGCTCAGTTGGTAGAGCACTGCGCTGCAGTCTCTGAGGTCCCGTGTTCAAGTCCCAGCACTACAAAAATGGGAGAAGGGCCTGGCAATCCACTCCCAAGGCAATCCCAAAACAGTCAGCCATTGAAAACCCTATGAGGGTCGCTATGAGTCGGATACTGACTCGACAGCACCCAACAACAACAATGGTTGTCAGGCAAGGCACAGAGTGAAATCCTAGTATCTCTCCCTCCATATTAGCCTCCCTCCCTTTGGAGCCCCATTCTCATCTTTCCAAAGACATATCAGGGACCCTCCAGATTAACAAGCCACTGGCAGGTGATCTTTCAACTTTCCCTTATACTGTAGGTTGTCAGAAGCCTCACAGTGCTCAGAAGGCAAATATACTACACTGATTAAGTGCCTACCATTTCCCCTGCTGTGTTAGAAACTTTGTACATCTGATGTCATGAATTCTCTAAGAGACCTTTGAGATAAGTCTACTACCCACACTTTCCAGATGGAAAAGCAGAAGCCAAGAAGGGTAGAATAAGATGTATAAGGTCACATACCTACCGTTCTGCTCCAGAGAAAGTGGTTGAAACACCTCCACCCCTGCCCTACAAATCCTGAATCCTGCAGGTAGTTCCTGGAGCACATGGAGGTAATAATCTCACAGCTTTGTAGAACAGTGGAGAACCATATGTTCATCTCTTGGGACTTCCCTTCCTTCCTCCTTTACCCCCTAAAATGTGAGAAAGTGGTGTCTCACCGTCGCCAGTGACAGTAGTCCCCTTTGGAAGTTCCACACCCACATCTGCAGCCTCCCTCTGAGTCATGTTCTCATAGATATGATTTTTTAAATAAAGAGAAACAGTGCTCCTTACAATCTAAAACTCATGCAGTTTTAAAAATCTTGCAGGTCAAATTTGTCTTCAAATATTTTATTTCTTATTAGTTTTTGGGGCCTGCAGTGGTAGCCCTGTGGCATCCGATCCCGTCACATCTCGGAAGCTAAGCAGGGTTGGGCCTAGTTAGTACCTGGATGGGAGACCGCCTGGGAACACCAGAAGCTGTAGGCTTGGGAGAAGGACCTGGCAACCCCTCCCAAAAAGCAATCTGCCATTGAAAACCCTATGAACAGCAGAGAAGCACTGACAATAGTGTTTCCCCTGTTGTACAGAGGGTCGCTATGAGTCGGATACCAACTCGACAGCACCTAACAACAACAACAACATTAGTTTTTATTTTCTTCAACTTTCACTGTTTCTTTATTAGCCAAATAGGTACTTACTCATGTTAGAAACCCCTGCGTGTCTGTCAGCTTGCCATGCAGCGCAGGCTTCTGTGTTGCCCCACTACTGAAAGCTACACCACAGATACTTCATATACCAGCAGGGCCACCCATGGTGGACAGGTTTCAGCTATGCTTCCAGACTAAGACAAACTAGGGAGAAGGACCTGGCAGCCCACTCCCAAAGCAATTATCCATTGAAAACTCTATGCATGGCAGAGAAGCATTTTCAAATACAGTGACAAAAATGAGGCCCTGATGCTGGAAAACATTCAAGAAGTGGCTGGGGAAGAGTTGCGTCCTCAAAGCAGAGTTGAGCTTAATGACAGGAAAGTAGTAAAGACCCTGGGACCTCCATCTGCTGAGTAGTGGCACTACTCAAAATGAGAATATACATAGTGGCTGCATCAATGGGCTCAAACATAAAAAGATCACGTACATGGCACAGAGCTGAGTAGTGTTTCATTCTGTTGTACATAGGGTCACCATAAGTCCAATCTCACTCCATGGCACCTAATAGCAACATATTAGAAAAATAGATAATACAGGTACACCTAAACAATAAAACTATAAACATGTTACAAAGATAAAACTTATATATTGTCTTTAGGACAATGAGTTCCACACATTGCTTTTCTTCCCCATGCCCTATCTCATGTATTTCTGTCTGTGTTAATAATTCTTTGA